>JABJVR010001377.1:0-19286 GCA_025773905.1 Chitala chitala
TGCTCTGGGATGGGCTCCAGGCTTCCCCACGACCCTCACCAGGAATAAGCGGTTAAGATAATGGATGGATGGATATTGGTCACAAAAATAATTTAATGCTTAAACGCAGGCGAAATATGGCAAAAAGTCATACACAGCTGCTTTTAAATTGAAGGAGGAGGAAAAAAGAAAACATTTTACTTCAAAAGTTTTCGGCAAGTTTAAGATTGGTGCCAAAACAAGACACAATTACAAAACGCACCTAAATCTGAGAAAATAAAGTCAGGAGCTGGTCGGCCAGTGAAATATGAAGATACTGAAACAGCTCTGATGAACTGGTTTGAGGAAAATACAATTTAAACACGGTGAGTCAATAATTGCCATTGCATGTACCGAATGAAAATACTGAACGAATTGTGCATAATTCAGTAAGAATAGCACTGATTTTGAAGACCTTATAATTGTACTCGATTAACTTCATTGTCGGACGAAATTTAAGATGCATGTATTGTAAAACTGCTGAAAATATCAGAACCTGTCGTGTTTTACAACTGATGCTGGTGCAATGCATGGCAAATCAATTTGGGATTCGGAAGTGGATTTTGTCCAAATTATGTAACATTTTTGTGTTAATTAAATGATGTTTTAGAAACTGCATTGACACATTTCATTCTCTGCAAATCCACACTTCTACGCATTGACCACATTTCTACGTCACCGCTTTAATCGCATAGAAATGCACTATACCGTGTCTCGTACTGTATTAGCCGCCCTGTCTTATCGGGTGGGGGCGCATCTATTACACCGGGAGCGTTAATTAGGAGAAATACAGTATTCACTTCACGGTCATAATGTTATGGCTGATCGAAGTACATGTGACTGTACATTCAGCAAAGGCCTTACTAATAGGAATCAACACCCTAACTGCACAGCTTAATATTAATTTCAATGAGCATAAAGGGATTATTTATTTATTTTTTTTATTTTTTTATTTTTTTTTATTTTTGCAAAGCTGTACAAATGGTAAATCAATAAAGCATCCCGTTGCCTCAAGGACGTACCAAGGTTTAAGTAATGCAACCGTTACATCTGTCTTTTTCAGTGATCAGTTATCCAGTGAGTTCACAGGGGTTACTGCACAGTGTCAGCACACGTGAGCCAATGAAGACAGGGCTGAACTAAGCCTCTGCATTTCATTCAAGCCCAGACAGCCACATTACCGTCATGCTTTAAGAAAAAAAAAATTTATATAAAGTCAGAAATGCCATACTGAGGCCTGACTCATACTCACGCACATAAAATGCAGGCAAGGTTGTACTGCCCAGCACCATAGCAACCACGCAGCCTCACACCTGCCATGTTTGATACATGTTTGATAACGTCACGTGATGCTCGTAGACCGCTTAACACAACAAAGAGTCTTGACGAGACGAGCACAGACTTCTGAAAGCTCGATGCTGTTCTTGAATGTTGTGGCATTTACTTGCATGGCATGTGCTATTGATTCACCAGCAGTGCGACTCAGGTGCGGTTTACATTTTTCATGCTGCCGCTTTATTACAGATCATTAACCTTTGTCCTCATGGACACAGCATAGGTCAAAACCATAATTACAACGGTTCAGCTCACAATTCAAAAAAAAAAACAATCAATCCCGTATGGCTAATTAGTGAGACACAAGGCGTCTGGGGACCCCTGGGAAGGTAAAGTCTTCATAATAAAATGTTCCTTACTTAGCAGTGAAAACAGGGGATTGAACCAATGAATGTGTAACCAGCAGGTTGTTTGTTCAATTCCTAGAAAGGAGTTTGCTTATATTGATTAATTCAATATAGTAATAAAATGTCGATTTATCTTCACAAGTTAGGGAATGAGAAATTAGCAATACAGTATTAAAATTATAAATGTAAAATTTGATATCAGACATATTTTGCCTTCATTTTCAAATACAAAACAATTTTCAATTTATAAATTTAAAAAACATGCCTTAACGTAATATGAAAGTGTTTCATTTAGAGTGAATGTTTTGGTTGTAGAGCTTGTCTTGAGAGTCAGTACTAATGCAGCCTGTGTATCTATCAGCTTGGACAGTCAGTATGTTACATTACAGCACAGACAGTGTATGAGGAATTACAGATCCTAATTATAAATATACGAATATAAAAATCTAATAAAAGTTTAATTATGTAAATTGAGCAAACAATGAGGTGAACAGATAGGCCAGAAAAATGTATATGTGTGTTTGTGTGGTTTGTAATCTTGTAGTTAAAACATTTCATCCTAGAGAGCATTTGCACAACGACACTTTAATTAGGTCTGATTGCTGGTTTCTAAGTCTTCAGATCAGATGAGTTTCTCTTGCCATTTTTTACCTGCTTGACCATGTGTTGCAATGACTGATTCACTCCAGGACAATCTCACCATCATATGGCTTTATTGAAATTTGAATGAAAATTTCTCATTATGTTGCTTTGGAAAACACTGTCTTCCTTTTTCAGCTTGATAGCAAATAAACAGGCAGTTTTTTCAATTTTTCACTTTCATGTCATAACAATCTCTTGCCAAGACTCAGATCCGATTTGTCCTTTCTTAAATTTTATTCCCTGATAAAAAAAAATCGCAGTCTGTGCAACAAATTTGCATCCACGCAGTACATAGTGCCTTTCGCCTTGTTCTGTGAATGGAATTTAGATCATTGTGTCTAGATAAAGGTTATATGAAGAGTTATACCCAGGTTTTTTCTGCGGTTTCCCCACTCTGTTTTATTCAGATGCTTTCAGGGGATAACTGTCATACCATTAAATCCCTGGATTATTTGAGTTTGCGTTTGTAAATTTCCTGTTATCGCGAAATTCGCCACTGAGATAGGGTTTCATCATAAATAAACCATTTATCTGTAGTTGTGTCCTCTGGGTGGAGAATTAAGTATGTATTTGAAACACATGATATATAGTTTTCTGTTTTTCAGATCAATTTTAACTTGCGGTTTCATAAATTTTTAGAATCAGTTCCTTTTATTTTTTATGTGTTGTAGGTAATATATAATGCCCCTTAAAATGTCTGATGGCCCATCTGTAAAAACCACAGGACAACATTACAGATTGCTTCCCTAAATGAAGGGAAGGGCTCATTTCAAAGCTTTCAATGACATACAATTTCTTTCCCAGAACACCCAGAAATCATGACCTGCATCGATTTTTCTCTCATCTGGACAATGAAACTGGACCTCAACAGAGATCACCTGACATTTCCAGCATCATGTAATTTGGATGTTATCAAATCGTACTATTATCATTTGATGTTGATCATTGTCAGAAAACAGTAGATTTTTTATAAATTCATTCAGTTAACCAAACTACTCAATTTACAATACATTAATTCCTGCAGCATCTTTATGTAGCATCAAATTAGTCATGTCCCGTTCACATATTCATATTATTAAAGTCTGTATAATGTGTATAATGGTTACCCGCAGTCCAGCACTTATTATAATTGCTACCTGCTATACCACCTGCATGCAATTAACATGCCCAGTTGCAAGCTAGCATGCACCGCTGTTTCTCCACTGTATGGCTTTTTGATTTCAAGTGCATTTTTTTGGCTCACTGGACTGACAATTTAGAATAAAAGCAACTCTGCAGCTGAATCCCTCTGGTGCTGTCCATTTCAGGGTGTTATAGTATCGTGTCATATTTCATTTTATTTTTAACACGTAATGCTTTACGTTTTCTTGTTTCTCATCAACGGCTTTTCCATTGGACTCTTATGCCACTGAAGAAGCACTGCATTGCCTGTAATAAAGGGGCAGGTGGGCTGACACAGTAGACAAACTGTTTATTTACAAGCCTATGGCAGTAGATGCTGAGGTCGTGACCTTTTTTACATCTCCCAAAATTTACAGTTTTGGGAGATGCTGTGTGATAACAGTAAGCCATAAAAGCTGAGAAGAACTTGAAGATAAAACAGAAACAGTCCAAACAGACAGCAGTTGTACAATTGTTATCTATTGCTTTGTTGTTCATTTTTAATTGAATTCTACATGAACAATTACATAAACAAAACTGAATGTTTTTTCTATGGGGCAAACATCCATCCATCCATCCATCCATTATCTTAACCTCTTATTCCTGGTGAGGGTCGCGGGGAAACCTGGAGCCCATCCCAGAGCACATAGGGCGCAGGGCAGGGGACACCCAGGGCGGGGCGCCAACCCACCACAGGGCTGGGGCAAACATTTAACATGTAAAGAAAGCTGTTGTAGTTTTCACCCCTTTGTGCACAAATAATCATTTTGTTTTTTATTGTTCATAAATTTGATTCTGAACAACTGAGAAGACTTGGCCTGGATGGTTTGACTTTTCAGTCAGAGAGCAGCACTGAGAAATTGCCATGCCTTTTCAGCCTGTCCTCTTTTCCACTTTGGTAAATGCACTGGCAGTCAGATCATAAGCAGCCCCAGCCTGGGGTAATTTAGGAAGGTCCTTCACACCCACCATTCCCTGCCTCACACTGAGGACCCAAGTGGATCAAGGTGTATTGATCTCCAGTAAAACAAAAGACATACAATTTAATCACACTTGAAATGCTTGTGAAAATGTGGTGATAGAGGATTTTGGTATGACTGGTGACAAGAAAAACAGCCCCTTTCCTCCTCAGTCCTTTGTTTCTCCATTTAGTTTCTCCTGATTAGTTACCTTTGGGATTATTTCATAAACTCTTGTCAGCAATTCATGAAAGTGTAAATGTTAAGCAGGAGGCTTAGCGGGTAGCTCATCGGCTGGAATCCAGAAGTCTCCTGGTTCCAGTCCCAGCCCAGTCACCAAGTGTGTCACTGAGCAAGAACACAGAGAGCCAATGGCACAAAGTAAATAACGTCATAAACTGTCTCATTCCTAAAAAGGGCAGTCGGCTTGGTGAGTTCGGTTTCATGGTAACCTCTACAACGGTAACGTCACACATATCTTAAGCTTTCATTACCAGAGAACTATTTGACAACACAGAACTAACCTGGCAAATAAATATTTGATTTCTTGCATTTGCTCACTTGGAAATTTCATAGTGCTTCATTGTGCTCAGTGAAATTATTTAATACAAAATGAAAGGACAGCACAACACTGCAAAAGCGACCTGATCTAATAATGCCACTTTAAGTTAAAAAAAAAGATATAACACACTTTAATTAAGTGGGAACAGTGTTTGACAGCGTGTGTTAATCACATTTTATTTTTCAGAACCACTCACATAGCCTACACCCACAGGAAATGCAGTATAGTACTGTTCTGTTTTCTAATAGTTAACAGGTGTAGTACTGTATCTGTTCTGAGTCAGTTTTTTTGTATAATATATTTCACCCAAATAGTCAACCCCATTAAAACAATGTAATTTTGGGGAGCATGGCTATTTGCCTGGGGCATTAATTAACTCATCTGGGAGTTGGTGCTGTTTCCAAGCACCATGTGCAGACAAGGTAAAAGAAATGAAACACCACCGCCCTCGCAGCACAGGGGCACGCGTGCCATTATTATGCACTAAAATACCTCTTAACATGAAGCTCGGCAGCAATCATGTCTGTGAGCCTGAAGCCAAAAGCCGTCGGGTTAAACACGCCGCCGTACGCTAAGATGTGCAATCAGCACGCCGCTTTCGATGCGAGCATTTGGACCTCCATTTAATGACTGGGTAGAAAGTGAGGAAATAATCAGCACTTGCATTTAAGCCCATGTGGGGTTAATGAGAGCACAAACAACATAATGCAGATGTACGCATATGCAAAACAAGCTACGTCTGTGTGTACAGTTTTTCCAACAATCATGCTGCTGTTATCATCGATGAGCTTAAAAGATATTTTACAGATCTTCCATGCAACCCTGATATAGTTATATAATTATAAGCCTTTATAATTATACAATATCACAAAGAAATTTTTCAAAAATTTGTTATATAACTTGTATGTATCCAGAGACATTTAATAAAACAACCAGGTGTGATATGACTCGTTGGACAGGTTTTGTGTTGATACCTTTTCATGTGCAGTTGTCTCTGACCACGTATTATTTTGTTATTTCAATAGTAGCTACTATTTCCAATGCCCAAGCTACACAAAAAAAATTAAATTAATAATAATAATAATAATAATAATAATAATAATAATAATTTCTACTTGAAAAAAATTATAGAGAATTTTATGTTTACTAGATATAAGTCGTCTTAACTTTAATAGTTAGGATGAAGTCCTGTGCATTGCACCTGGGCTGTGCTGTTAATGGCAACTCACATAACTCAGCCATTAGCTACATGTGATGAGAACATTTCCAAAGGGACAATTAAAGGCCATAAAAGAAACTACAAAACTAGGAAAAGACTGGGATTTCAAATTATCTTGTTTGCATGCCAAATGATATGCTAAAAATATAATAAAATACATTTCAGGACATAGTGGCACAGTAGTGTGGTGGTTAGCACTGTCGCCGCGCACCTCCAGGCCTGGGGTTAGATTCCTGCATTGGGTCTGTGTGCGTGGAGTTTGCATGTTCTCCATGTGCTTGGTGAGTTTTCTCCAACAGTACAAAAACATGCAGGTTAGGTTGACTGGTGTGCCCTGTGGTGGGTTGGCACCCTGCCCTGGGTGTCCCTGTCCTGTGCCCAATGTGCTCTGGGATAGGCTTCCCTGTGACCCTCACCGGGACTAAGTGGTTAAGAAAATAACTGACTGACATTTCAGTAGTTTTAATGCCAGCAGAACAATGCCGGTTACACAGGTATAATTATGAAAATAAAGTACAGTACACACAACTAGTAACAGTATGTTTAAAGTTTTACTGTACTTGTTGATATTTAAATAAGCTAGTGATCTTAAATTTGCTAACCAATTTGGAAGTAGGATATAGGTTCAATGAGCTCAGTTTGAATCAAAAACTAATTTCAAATTGTCCATACTTTTAACTGACACCATCTTCATAATGTGACAGGGAAGTCGGAAATCCAAGGCTTGTCCCTGCAAATTACAGAATTGTATAAACAGGAAATTATGTAGAAGGGTATTCAACAGCCTAAAGAATGAATAAATCAGCATTAACAGGCCTTAATACCTGCCACCGTGTTTTGTTTACTGAGCTATGCTGAGCATGTTTATGAGTCTTAAGATGCTACAGTCAGATGCCATGTCTGCCATTGACAAGTTGAGTGATGCTGCTTAAATTGGCTGCAGCACATCTGTTGATTAAACAGAAGGCCACAGCTGTTTGGAGGCATCCAGCATGCTTATGCTCTTCCTGCTTTTGTATAAATCCCTCGATTACGCGAAGCACAGATGTAGCCGTCACTGAAGCATGGAGAAGGAGTCCCATTCCTGAAATATTTTAAACAACACAAACCTGCTAGTGGGTCTTCAGGCTTAATTTGAAATTCCATTACAGAGATACAACGGGGCAGTAAATACAAGGTTATGCACTCAAATTTCATATTGTTACCCAATAATGCCTTTCACTTGACGTCTCACCAAATATGAGACGTTTACTGACGCATGAATATTTCAAAGATTAGATGTGGGGTACAAACATAAACAAAAAGGAGGAAACAAAGAAATGTTGATAAATACAGTGAGTTCATGGTAACACAGAATGCAATGACTGTTTACACTGTTGTTAAGAAAAACAGTAATGTGTTGGGTGTAATTACAAGAATGATTCGGTTTTCTCACTCCAATCCTCTAGGCCATTTAATTCTGTCACTATCATTTAGGAGGAGGCCATTCATAATGTTGTGCTAAGGTCTTTTAATTACACAGGCTAATCACACTTTCACTTTATTATTGAACTCATCATAGTTGGTCCACAAGAAAAGGGCACTACAGAAATCTGGAAAATAAGGTAAAAAAACATTCATCTGAACCGTTAATTACAACATTATTAGGATGCCTTGCTCATCTACACAAGTATAAACTGTCATTTTGTGTTGATGAAAATACTGGAATTACTATGACAGGAGAATTTTAAATGCTAACTTTTACTTGGTTGGAAAGCAAAATGTGTCCATAACATACAGTATATGTTTATATTTACTAAACTGTTGTCTAAAAGGTATTAGCTGCATTCATTTCTTGGGTTTTTCGCTTCAGAACTATTCTGCATTTTCATGGGATATTACTACATGATGATGTGTTAACACAGAAGACAGAGGCTGTGTACAACTCAGAAAGTGCATGCAGGGTAAGAAAGTTAAATTTGTTACCGCATTTCAGTTTGTCTGTCTTTTTAATTACCGTCTAATTTGTTTATTCGTGCAACAAAGTCATACGGAAACGAGTGAATCAAGTTATGCTCATTAAAATGTTAATGCGCTCCTTCATTCTCTATTTTTTATACAGGAAATTATTTTGGTCGACTAATGCACTGTTGGCATATTGTATGGGCAAAGAAAATAAAAATCTCAGCCGACAGTAGTCTAGATTGAATTCTCATTATGTCTAACCTCAGAGCATAATATTTCTTACTAATGTCACCCAAAATTTGTGTGGTCACGTGGACGCCCTCAGCCAGAAGAGTGCAAACCGCATTGTCCTCAGCTTGTCTTCCAACTGGTGAACACGCTGTAGAAATGGTGTGGTACTTGCATCGTGCTTCGCTGTCTTGAGAGGTCAGCTCAGCTGTTTTTTGGGCCTTGATTCAATATAAAAAAGGGTTCGTTCACTATAATAAAGTCAGAAAGTCTAATTTTCTTCCTTTCATCCATCTACTGCCCATAACTGCTAATTCAGTCATGGTCAAGATGATCCACAATGTCCCCTTAGATGGAGCAGGCACAAAGAACAGCTGGACAGTCAGAAGGGTGCACTCTTACTGAAATACTACATGGAATTTCGGAGAAAATAGGATGTTGAAAACCACCAGTAAACCTGACAGGTATAAAATTGGCCTTGCAGTTGGACTCTGAAATAAAAAACAAAAAACATCGTACCCAGGTACGTAAACAGGAGGAGAACATGCTGATTCAGTGCAGACTGGGCTCAGGTTGGTTTCAAGCGTACAACCATTGAGCTGTGATGCAAACGCTGTTTGCTAAATGCACTTTTCTTTAAAAAATATTCTTATGTTTTTTAGTTTACTAAAGCTTCAGTAATGAGTCTTGATGTCAGGTGTTTGCCTTATTTGACAAGCACCTGTCACAAGTTACCCACAACATGCTCTTGTGCTGTAGGGTCTCAATAAAATTAATAGCACCCCTGCTCACCTGCATAATTCCAGGGATTTCAGGGAGTTCACCTTAAGCTATGATGCGCATTTCAGCT
Organism: Chitala chitala; assembly: GCA_025773905.1. NCBI lineage: Eukaryota > Metazoa > Chordata > Actinopteri > Osteoglossiformes > Notopteridae > Chitala > Chitala chitala. The sequence continues at coordinate 9,266 of JABJVR010001377.1, forward strand.
GTGTATACTGAGCATGGTGTTAGGCAAGACCCGTGCCTTGGAGCAGCACGTGTTCAAGAATTTATTCCACTAAGCACAGAGCAGGAAATCTGAAAGTGTGTGTGTAGCAGGAAATGTAAATGTAATGGGAAAAGACAGAAGAATGAGATCTGTCATCCACCGTATTTTCAGTAATAAATTATTAAGGAACATGGGCTGCTGTTTCTAGTACAGGCTGAACAAAGTGAATCAGGCTTCATTTCAATAAGGGAAAATGCCCATCCATTATACAGACGCACATTCCCATTTACATTACATTGCAGATTTACAATACATTACAAGTAATTTGCTGCACGGTGGCTCAGCAGGAAGAGTTGTGGGTTTGAATCTCAAAACTACGTGCACGGAATTTCTAAGTTCTTGTGTACATGTGGGTTTCTTGCAGGTCTCTTGCATATTTCTCCTTCAGTCTATATGTAGTTCAGGTGAACTGGTGACTATGAATTTGTGTGTGTGTGTGTAAGTGCTTTATGCTGGCTTGGTGCCTCTTCCCATGTGTACTTTGCCTGTATAAGCCTGTGTGGACATCTTTCCAGCAATTCTGCAAAGGCAAGCAAATTTGCTAGGAAAATTTTTTAATTCCTTAAACAAAGTGGACTTGACATCCTTTGTCTGAGTCATTAACTACAGTAGTCAAGGTTGGGAATGCAGTTTTAATTGCAGCAGTTAATGTTGTGATGTAGTATTAACTTCAGCAGTCAAAGTCGAGAATGCAGTATTTATTCCAACAGTCAACGTCAGGATGCAGTATTTATTCCAGCAGTCAAGGTCAGGATGCAGTATTTATTCCAGCAGTCAAGGTCAGGATGCAGTATTTATTCCAGTAGTCAAGGTCGGGATGCAGTATTAACTCCAGCAGTCAAGGTCTGGATGCAGTATTAACTCCAGCAGTCAAGGTCAGGATGCAATATTAATTCCAGCAGTCAAAGTCAGGTTGCAGTGTACTGATGGTGGTAACTGACAATAGACAGAGCAGTCCCTGATAAAATGTAGCTCAAGTTTGTGTCACAGACATTGGCTTCCAGGTACTGTTATCCAAAGGAATCCTTTCTACCTCAGCAACTCCTCTTTACATCATCTTCTCTAAATGTCACTGCATCGATTTACAGCCTGCACACCATTCCTGGGCACAGTATAAAAATATTGTGACTCATGCAGTAGCTAAGGAAGTATTCTTGACACCAAATGGGTTTAGATTGAGCTTCCAGGAGGCCTCTGCTGCTACGCCCATCAAATAGGTCTTGGTTCTGCTAAGGTATACAGAGTAGTTTGAATGGGTAAGTGCTAAAACTATAAGCTATGTAATACCTATACATATATGCATTCTCAATATAAATGAGCTATGTAGCCAAACACATCAGTTCACCAAATCAGCAATTTAAATTACCTTACACAACAGAAATGACCTTATGGCTTCAACATTCAGACTTGATTAAATGTTGTTCATAGCCCAGGGAAATAAATTCCAGTTTAGCTCTTTACCATGCCTTGTGTGCCTATCAAAATTCTGCTTGTTCATTGTTCAGCTTTTTGTAAGCTTTTATCTTTTCAGACCAAAAAAATCCCCTGAAATTTCTGGCTCTCCATCCCCTAGAAACATTCATCTGTCAGTCTGTGTGCCAAGGGCCCACTTCCCAGGAAACTGCTTAAGACTCCACACCTTCTAGAGAGCAAGTGTAATTCCAGCACTGACACCAAGGCACATTACATTCATGCCAAGACTTCAGCCAACCCCAGTCTCAAAGTAGGGGGGGGGGCACTAGCCCTTACCACAACCACAGCCACAATCACTGCTGTGATCAGGTCAGCTAAGGCAACTAAAGAAAGTAATGCGCTTTTAAGGAAACAAATTCATTTTCTTAGCAGTGGAGGCAGGAAGTAAATGAAGTTTAATTTGACAGACCTTAATATGATATCAAGTACCCCTGACAGTGACAAGCCCTAAGGCCCACTTTCACTGCTACATGTTTAGTGATTTTTATTTTGTGGGGTAATAACACAACCAACCCTTGAAGAAACTCCTCAAACTAACCTCAGGTCTGTTGGAAGACCTGGAAAGCTCTTATCTACAAATGCAAACACATTGCTATGTGCATTACCATATTTAATTTTATTACTGCACTCGTTCGTAGAAATTGTGCAGACGTGTATAATGTACTACAATGCAATGTACTGTACCTGACTAGTTATTATGTCTAATTAATATGAGCACAAATAAAACATGTAGATAAAAGTCAAGTCAGACTTTAAATTATTTGACACCTCAGTGTGTTTGTTTGACTCAACCACAGTTTATGGTCTTCACACAGACTATAAGGAGTTAGACAAGAAGACAGTAAAATGACATTACAGCCCCTGTGGGCAGACATTTCCAAAAACAAGCCTCCTGTGAAGACCTGAAAGCTGTTTTGAGTTCATCAGCATCATTATCTACATCATCCCTGTCTACCTCAATACATCGTGGGAGACACAAAGAGTCAATCACTGCTAAATTTATCTGCCACACGTGATAGTCATCCGGCTGTACTGTCAAAGCACCATTCTAGGCCTTTAGGTCACCTGATTCAGTCCAAAATGCTCATGCGCAAATGTTCAATTCAAACCACCACATCTCTCTGTCTCTCTCTCTCTCTCACACACACACACACACACACACGCGCAAAAACAGCTATAAGTGGTGACACTCATTATCAAAACCATGTCATGTGACCATTCATAGACATACCAAAACAAAAACACTGAAACCACAGGCTTCTTCACCAACCATTATACCAGAATTTGTTATAGTTATTGCCATACAGCTCCTCCATCCAGCATCTTCCCTTCATTAAACAGATTTTGTGACTAAGGATAATTAACCTCCCAGAGACCTTTTCTAACAGGGTCACAGAGCAGTTAGAAAGCTAAAATAACACCACTTCCACGTGTGATTCAGTTGGACTACTAGCGCAGTTTCAGTTTTAAAATAGATTTAGTATCCAACTTTCAATGTCTTAAGAGAAGAGCTAGACCTGAACCATTTGTGTGGCTGGAATGTAATATCAGGATCCATTAGAATTAAAATGTTGGAACTAAACCATTTATGTTTTTGGAATGTAAGCTAAAGAGGTACTAGAATTACAGTGCTAGAATGAAATCACATCTGTGTTTGGAATGCAAGACCAGGGACCATTAGAATGCTTTTTTAGAATTCACATTTTATTTAGTGTCTTTTTAGGGGGCTTTTTGTTGTCGTTTTTTTCCCCTCAGGATTATTTTTGATAATTATCCCTATCTAGTTGTCCTACTCCATTTTTTCAGTAAAATCACTGATAAAATTCATGTGTGTCCAGGTATGTTTTGCATACCCATAATTGGTCTTGTGATTATAGTGCTCCTCTCATTGCTGTTCTGCTGATGGGTTCCAGCAAGCTCCCTCCTGCAGCATGATAGGTTTCACATTTCAGCTCTGTGTTCCCTCAAATGAGAGGAGGACAGTGGGGATTCCTGGAGGTTATGCCGTCCATCTCCCTGCACACACAAGCCCCAGGTCTATTATACCCTTCACAAAGGACAAAGCATGGGCTTCAGGGTCACCTCAGCTTTGCATCCAGGAGAGATTCCTACGCTGGATTACACTGTATTTGCCTGGTGTACCTGTGGGCCATGATGGCAGGAAGAATAGCTCTAAAAAGTGAACTGGACTCCCACCTCCATTCAGTAATGATTACACCACAGGATAATGGCACAGTTCCAGTCCTGACTCCTCATGAATTGATGAGCACAGTCACTGTGCACAGAAAATCCAGAGCATGCTTCTCCCTGTCACATGAATCTAGCTGTTTGACAGCAATGTTTACTGAAATCAGCATGCAGCTAGCCATTTTTTTAAGTGCTCCTATATAAGTAGGCAATGCCACAAAATCATGTCCTTGTATGCAGATAACATACACACAGTACTTGTGTTTTGTATTTAAAAACGGTTTGACTATGCCAGATTTATTATATCATGTATATTACTTCTAAAACAAAGAAGGGTGTCACAGAATTTTTCAGGGCATACCAGCAATGGAGTTCAATTCTACCTTCCGCCACGTATGGCTAAATGCTGATTGGTGGATGTGGCATCCCAGGGCTGCATGGGCTGCTTGTCAATGGTTGGCAGCCTGATGAGCTTTGACGTTTGTTCGGGCCATGCTGTAGAGTACCGTGGAGTGCATTATCTGTCGCCTTCACCATGACAGGTGCTGTAATGGGCTCCTGTTGAATCCCGTGCTTGTCGCATTCATAACCGACAGCCTTTTACACAGGTGACTGTGGCTGTAAAGGTTTGGCCCCAGTGGTCACATTTACTTACAGGAGATGTGTGCAGGTAAGACTTCCAGTGACATTCTCTCACGCCTCAGGGGCGGGTTTGACAGGCTGAGGGAGGAGTTCAGGATCAGATTTATTGAGGCTCTGTCAAACAATCCACATATCAAACCATTCCCAGACACAAGAAATAAATCTCTGGTCCATTATTCTTACGTGTGGTTCTCAAACTAAATGCAGGAGTGTCTAAAAATAAAATATGTAGTGTAGTTTGTCTTTATGCTCACAGTGTGCTGTTTGAATCACTGGCCACTAGGGGCAGCAGGTAGCACATAAATATGCAGACATGATGACTCAAAAGTTCAAGTGTTGTTGTACTCCTGGTCCACCTACTTGACATGACATGTGTATACAAACCAGGTATACTTTCACACAAACCACATGTCAAACCAGCCACTTTAGTAGCATGACTGGCCTGCTTGCCTCTAGTCACATTTCTGTGATTAAATGCAAGGCAGTGGCAGTTCACTCCATCATCATCATGACAAGTGCCTCAGGCAGTCCAATCCAGAACTTCAAAGTGGGTGACACTGCAATCATTAAGCACGGCATTAACTCGGCTGATGTAATGACACTCTGTAGGGGGTGGGGCTAGATGGGGGGACAAGTTGAGAATGGAGGTCCCCCATTAACATAATGGTACTGATGTTAGTACCATAATCCTTTTATCAGTAACTTTTTAATTAATCTATTTACCTCTAATGTGTTCAGGTAGTTTTGTCCTACAGAGAGACAAACATATAAAATGTCATACCTGTGCCTGTCCTTCCCTGCTGTGATCACTGTTACTTTTTTCCCTGTTTCTATCCTTGTTTTTTCCCCATATGAGTTATGGTAATATTAGTGTGTGCATGTGTTTGTACCTTGTTTACCACCCTGTGTAATGTCTGTCCTTGTTTAATTCCCTTTATGGTTATTGTGGTTGCAGTTGGTACTGTTTTCTGAGTATATTTTCTTATTAACCTTAGAACCTGGTTTATGCCTGTTTCCCCCATGTTACCTAGTTCTAGTTCAGTTGCTAAACCTCCCTTCCTGCACGTCCTCACCTCTCACTAATTCATAGCATAAAATAATAAATACTGATCTGATGCCTAACATTTCAAGATTCAAAAAACTGTCCTGAATTCAGTGAAAACAATATTCAGGTATATGCCTTTTTCTTGTGTATATCCTGTTGTTCCCACCTGCAGTTTAACAGATACTCAAACATGTATAACAGCTGCATTTGACCAAAGTTCAGCCAGTCTGCTGAGTGTCAGATATGTGAGGAATCAACAGCACAGAGTACAACCAGCAGGCAGAGGGCTCTGAGCACTTGGGCTATTATGGAAAGTAGGCAAAAACGGCTGGGGAAAAAATAACTTCACCTCTGTCTTACCCTGCTGTTCTACAAGTCAGCAATTACTTTTCCCTGAAAAAAAATGTATTTGCTAAATACGTTAGTCTGCCAACACCAAGGTTATATAAAGTTGAATTGTGGTAGTGTGCAAACACAACAAACCAAAGCTGTTTAATTGGTAGTAATGCATTCTGGGAAAATTTATGTCAGTCCTGTACTTGACAATTAACTCAGGTCAAAAGGAAGATGAACAGCATGCAGTTTTGTTAATGTTTATAGTTGTTGTTTCTTGTTCATTACCTCTGTGACTTTGTATTCGTGTGTATAACAGCATTCATGGCTGTTCTGCTGAGTTCGACCAACTTTTTGAATGAAAAATATCCTTTATCTTTCATTTTATAGGCAGGCCACGTTTAAACTTTCAAATCAAGTTTCTGTTTTCAAAACCTGAAACTGTCAAACATTAAACTGCAGGGGTCTGGATGTGTTTTTCCATGTGTGGCGGTATGGTTATGTGGTGGTTAGCACTGTCGCTTTGCAACTCCAGGCCTGGGGTTTGATTCCCCCTTTGGGTCTAGAATTGTTTTTCAGTTTGCATGTTCTCCCTGTCCTTGGCGGGTGTTCTCTGGTTTCCTCCCACAATCCAAAGACATGCAGGTTAGGTTGACTGGTGTGTCCAAATTGCCTGTATGTGTGCCCTGCCTATGGTGGGTTGGCACCCCACCCTGGGTGTCCCCTGCCCTGTGCCCTATGTGCTCTGGGATGGGCTCCAGGCTTCCTGTGAGCCTTAACAGGAGAAGCGGTATAACAGATGACTGACTGAATTCACAATGTTGACCCCAATGTCCCTGTAATGTTACAAGATGAGCACCACCAACTGTTTCATACTTTTATCAACCCTTGACATAACTGGTGTACTTCTTTATTTAAGCTATTTGCAGTGCAATTGTGCATATTTAAACAGATGTGGCTTTCACCCATTACAAGACATTCACATGCATATAAAATCATGGACACAGGGCGTTTTTGACTACAACAACTGATGTAGGTGCTTGCTGTCACCAGTTCAAGGTTTGTGTTAGCACATGCATACTCAATGGCTGGTAATGGTTAATTGAGAAGATTTAGGGCTGTGATTGACAATTCAAGCTCTCACTGAAACACATTTCTGCTGTTGCTTACAGTATTTCTTAAGAAAACAGTTTTATTCAGAAAACATTTACTTGAATCATTTGAGATACATCTTTACTTAATATAGGTAAATGCATTGCTAATAAGTCAACAGTTTTTTATATTAGCTTTAGCACCAACAACGTTTCTCCTGCTCTCTATGTGTAATTTGATTTCCGCATTTCTTAGACCGCGTTGTTGTACGATAACAACACATCTGGGATGAGGCAGTAGTGTGCAGGTGGACGTGCTGCTAAACTGTCTCTTTGACGTGCTGCTAAACTGCCTCTTTGTCAAAATTAAACACCTGACCTAAATGTACATATTCCACCAGTGTGTTTGCAATTGTTGATTGGGCAGTCTTATCTCCAAACCACAATACAGAAATTTCATCCTCTGTCTGGACTACAATATTTTTTCTGCTTGCTGTTGAGCTATTGTGAAATTAATTCTCAATCCAACATAGCCTGCTTACTTTCTTAGTCGTGAGCATGTGTCCATCACTGAGCCAAAGCAATTAGTTACTCGCTCACATAAACAAATCCCTGAGACCAGACATGTAGAATACCTGACAGACAACACCATTTTTTAATCAAATTTCCCATTTTTGGTGTGCAAAGTGTTTCTGCAACAAAAATAAATAAATAAATAAAAATCTCTGATGCAGACAGTTACAGAAGAACTTTGGTAGGAACGTGACAGTTTCACAGCGTTGTGTTGATTGTGTGAAATGGTTATCAAGCAGTAGGTACCCAAAATTAATAAAAACAATTTTCAATATTAAATTCAAATAACAAGGCATTGCATGATATTCACCAAAGCCTAATTCATTGAACTATACTAAAATCAGTTTCAGAATGCCTGTAACTGTTACTGTGAGCTCTGTCACACAAAAGATCATGGGATCCTCATATATCAGCATGATGTACTAAGCCCAGGGAAATTACAATGTAACCAAAAACATGAGAGAAGGGAGATATAAATTGCTCAGTCCTTGACTGATTGACCAGGAGTCCAGGCTGTCAGTGGAAGCCAACCAGATTTCCTTTGTAATTATTAATTTTGCAAAACTTAGAATAGATGTATGCCACGAGGTTGCATTCGGCTTTCAGTGCGTTGGTTCATTACCTGACAGTTGTAGCATATCGTCAGTAACTCAGTATGTCTCTCGTACTGTCTGCTGGGGTTATCAGTCGCTTGGGACAGACCTGCATTGAACAACAAACGGAATACTTATTTGCTGCGGCACAGTCACGTACGTTGATTCTGTCGCAGTACAATTAGAGAGCGCCAACAGTAGCCGTAACTGCAGCAGTTTGCGCGCGCGTGCTCGTGTGCCCTCTCGGGTATTGCGTCCGTGCGCCAGCGCTCACACACCAGCACGGTACTCCGTGGTTGAGTGGACATGTTAGAAAGAACTGTGACCTTTCCCTAAGTCATTAAATCAACGTTTATTCCTCCTCAAATCATTAGAACAGCGCCGACCTCTCCCAAAATCGTTAAAAGAGGTCAACACATGACGGAAAGAGCCTCCCTCCATCTCAGTCAACGAAACGTTACCAGTGGTAAGGACGCCAGAAACATCACAGCATAACATCATAGAAAACTACCACTGCAATAACACGAAAAAAGCATCACACATACAAAGCACGGTTGACTTATTTGTTATTTAATGGACTTTCTGTTCTAAAATTCACATTATTATTATTATTATTATTATTATTATTATTATTATTATTGTTGTTGTTATTATACGTGTGTGTTATTTGCGCTTTTTTATCCCTGGCTGTATTGGTCGTAAATCATAAAAAATAAATAAAATAAATGGCAGCAAAACCACGTCTCCTTGTTACATGGAACCCTGTGGAACATTAAAGTCCGGCAGGTTTTAGCACCCCTACAAAATGAACTCCTGAAGAATCTCGAGACCATGTTTTATTGATAACTGTGCCACATCGCTTCACTCAGCCTCTCTATTTCTGGATGCTGACATTAATCTCAATGACAACCCTTAGCCTGGGCCATCTCACTTTGTTCGGCGACCAGTTTGTCTCGATGGTCCAACTCACTGTTTCTGCACCTGAGAGCCACACGAAATTAAATGACTGCGGATGAAAAACGAATTTCGAACGAAGAAACAATATCACCTCCGTAAAGGTGGCATGAATAGACGACGCAGTAGGCCACCTAACTTTAAAGTAACAATGCAGAATAAATACGTAAATAAATAGTCACTGAATTTAGTAATTGCAAATGAGGATTAATAGACAGTTTGTCGATATTCCGCATTCCGAAAAAAAAATCACTTCAAAAGGTTCAGTAGGGATGCAAATTTTAAAAAAATCCTTTGACCGACAACCATCGTAATTGGTCAGTGATTAACCGGTTAACCGACAAGCCTAAATGCTTGACTCAAATTTAAAAGTTATTCAAAGCCAATGACACTTTATTTTAGCACTTTATTTCCCTACTATACTGCCTTTATTCAGATCCTGTAACAACAAACGATTTAGTCGATTCTACTTTTAACTCTTCCAGCCTGAAGAAAAGCCTGTATTTTTAATTATTATGTTCTTCGTCTTTTACAAAGTCTTTTCCGTGACACCAGCAATGGAGAACACCCGCTCCGGAAGGACTGATGTGTCGGGTATGGATATCTACCCAAGATGCGTATTTTTCTCCCAGCATAAAATGCCAAGGCACTTTTTGTCATATGTGTTTTCCTGGTCATCGGCCATCTCATGTCCACCCTCATAGGCAGTGACCACAACGGCCCCCCTTTTCGTTAACATTTAATGCAGTTTCCCTATTCCAAATGAACGGTTGGCTGTATTTCAACCGGCAGAGCTTGCAGATGTTTATTGCTGATGTCGAATTGCATCGAAGACTTGTATTAGTGAAGTTGAATGCCGCATAGTACAGTTTACATCGTGCCACACACAGTGGCGCCTACAGAAAATATGTGGCCAGTGAAAATCTTAGGGTGGCACACGGTATATCAAAATTCAAAAAGGGGTCTATTTGGACTTGTCAGATGGAGGGGGATCAGTGGGTAGCGAGTAATTTTAGGGTGGTGGGGGGGGGGGGGGGGGGGGGGGGGGGGGGGGGGGGGGGGGGGGGGGG
>JABJVR010001378.1:0-19285 GCA_025773905.1 Chitala chitala
TGTTAGTCAGTAGGAGCAAGTCAGAGTACATGTGTGTAAATGAGAGAGAGGGTGGTGGAATGGTGCAGTTGCAAGGAACAGAGGTAGCGAAAGTGAATGAGTTTAAATACTTAGGGTCAACTGTTCAGAGTAATGGGGAGCATAGTAGAGAAGTGAAGAGAGTACAGGCAGGATGGAGTGGGTGGAGAAGAGTGTTAGGAGTGATCTGCAATAGATGGATAGCTGCAAGAGTGAAAGGGAAGATTTAAAAAATGGTAGTGAGACCAGCTATGTTGTATGGGCTGGAGACAGTGGCACTGACAAAAAGACAGCAGGCAAAGTTGGAGGTAGCAGAGTTGAAGATGCTGAGGTTTTCACTGGGAGTGAAGAGACTAGACAGGATTAAAAATGAGCATATTAGGGGGACAGCAGAGGTAGGACGGTTTGGAGACAAAGTGAGAGAGGCGATACTTAGATGGTTTGGACAGGTGCAGAGGAGGGATACAGAGTATATAGGGAAAAGGTGAAGATGGAGCTGCCAGACAGGAGGAGAAGAGGAGGGCCAAAGAAGAGGTTTATGGATGTAGTGAGGGAGGACATGAAAGAGGTTGGAGTGACAGAGGAATCTGCAGAGAACAGGTTGGTATGGAAAAAGATGATCAGCTGTGGCGACCCCTAGAGGGAGCAGCTGAAAAGGATGAAGAAGATGCGCTTGTTAACTGTACTGGAAAAAACAGCACAACACCTATCATACGTTAATTCTGACAACAGTAATATTTAAATGCAGTGTGTCATGGAGCAATGAAGTTTATTAATATATTTGCAATGAAGCGATCAGCACACAACAGCAAGGTCCGGCTGTTGCAACCCTAACTCCTCCCATTGCTCCTTATATATGTTGTTCTTAAGGCCGTATCTTCGGACCGTATCGCCTTCATCTCATCAGTTCCCCCTTTTTCTGTCTCTGGGTAGGTAGGGGTACAGGCTTAGTCAGCTCGAACCAGTTCTGCGGTTTTCAAAGCATGACCTAATTTTGTACTGTCATAATATCTTGCAACAAGCTTAGCAACAATCCCATAGTGCATCTCGTTAATTCTAAACTACCCCATAGAATTCTACTCTTTATATCACTGTGCACAGCATTTGCTTGTAAATTTCTTTCACAATAACAAGACTTCCTGAACAGTAATGAAGCCACAACGCGGTCATCACGTGTTCATCGATAGATAAACATTGTGTCGATGTGAAACAACTAAGCACCCAGATAGCAAACGTTGTTAATACAACATTAATTCAACATAACCTCAACCATAAAACAATCTTGATGACTAAAACTCAACGTTGAATCAACAACGTTTGCTATCTGGGCAGCAAGTCCTGAGAACAGTAACTCCAAGTTTACTTGGGAAAGGCCTGCAGATAAAGTCCATTGGCATACTGTAGCTGTACAACAAAGACCATTTGCACAAATTAACTTCGTACAAATAACGTCCATCTTATTCTTCTTATAACGCAAAGATTATTTGTAATTTGATATTAGAATATCCATTTATCTAGTCAGTCTTCACTTCGTTGTATCTGTCTGCTGTGGTGTCTTGACTGTATTCATATTGTAGCGACCGCCGCAGGTGATGTCACCCCCCAGGGGTCGAGACAAAAGGCCGATTAGCTGGGCGTGTTACAGGCTTGTTTCTGTGGCTTAATAAACTCTCGTTTCGTATGCTGGCGACTCGGGCTCGAAACCCGCCTGCTCTTTCGGTCTGTTACACTACTGTATATTAAATGGATCTACACTGTACAATAGCGTGTTGTCCGCTATAAATTACGTGTTTAGGTAGGTGGTTATACTCGTCGTTGTATTCATTCGAGAACACATGTTCACCCGTGCAATTGTTCGTTCATAAGTGGCCAATGCAAGATGAACAAACTGATTTTAATGTTTTTTTAAACGTTTATTTAGATTATTTATTTTTTTACAAAGTCGTTATAATTAGCTGATACTTTTCGTGCACTTTTCAGACGTATTTGGCTCATATGCATTTTAAAGTGAGGTATACGGTAAATCAATTTTACGAGGTCTCTATATGCCATATACCTGCGTATAGGCAACCACAACACCTATGGATTTTCAGACTTTTCGTTCAGTTAACACTGTTGGCACTACACTAAATTGACTTCGACAGGAGATTGTGTAAGTAGTTATTTGTCCAATAGGCGGGGATGTTCCTATGTAAAATAAAATAAAAATTTTATCCTGTCTTCGACCCCTGGAGGTGACCTCACCGTCACTGCAGCCGATCTGCAGCCAGCCGCGGCAGTGGCAACGCTGCCCCCTTCTCAGCCACCTACTGAACTCTAAACACAAGAGACTGAAGCGTTAGGTCTTTGGCTCATCGTGCTAATCCTCCTATCTTGTATGCAGATGGCCTGGGTTTGAACCCCACCTACTCTCCAATTACAAGATATATTTCAAAATATTAGCAACAAAGGAAATAGCATGATCTACAAACAACTATATTTTATTACGGCTTTGACACCTGAACACCTCTGAATGACATCCAAACACACAACGTCTCTCTCCCTCTCAACATACACGCGCGCGCGTAACATAATTTCTCCTGGTATATGCATGCTCCTTTTCCTTGTTATATTTAAAGTCAAGATGAAATTTTACAGTGCAAGCCCTAGAGTTACATCGCTGCTGAGAACAAAACAATGTTTTCCTACAACTCCCTTTTATTCGACTATACTATTGAGAGGGTACAATCGGTACGGTAGGGGCAGGATTTTATCTTTCGTTTTAGAGTCTCGCGATTCTATTGGGTTGACCTGCTGTCCCTCAAAAGCTTATCTGTGATAGGATAAATTGACCCAGAAAGCTAACGGGAAAGTGGGCGGGAACAGTGCTGGTCGCATATTCTGTGTTTTCGCCACTTCACATCCCGTTCATGACAGTGTCATTTGTAGCACGCAGTTTTCGCTTGCATCTTTAGGTTTAAACCTGATCTCACATTACGTGTGCGTAATTTGAATTTTGGAATACACTTAATTCAGTAATTATCTGGAATATGTGCATAGATACCCGCTAGTTCAATCGAAAGGCTGCTTTTTACTTCTCTCATTTACCCGGCTTGGATCGTAGGTAACTTTTATCAATCAAATATCTCACGGGTACTGCCGTGACAGCTGAAATCGTGGACTGGGCGGAAACATGGGGTTGCCTGCTCTGGAGTTTAGCGACTGCTATTTGGATAGTCCACAGTTCAGAGAGAGGTTGAAATCTCATGAAATTGAACTGGACAAAACGAACAAGTTTATCAAGGAGCTGATCAAAGAGGGCAAGGCGCTCATCCAAGCACTTAAAAGTAAGAGTTGTATTACTATTCGTGTAGTGAAAATGGACGGGACCGAACTGGTAATGCATGACAATTCCACAAGTAGCGTAGAAAATACGAGCTGTTATAAGTGTGTTGATGTTATGTATTTTATGTCATTAACGGCGGAAGCAGAAATATTTTCAAAATTGTAAACGTTACGTTTTTGCAGTGTCAGTCGTTACCGTTTCATCATTATAACACGATTTGGAAATTCCCACGGGTGTATTGCACGTGCATTCTTGAGCCAACAGTTATTCCACGTTGTTTTTACGAGTTAATTAGTAACGGTGTGTCTCGTTCACTGGATGCCCTTGTCACTTGAGCATCTTGTCACTCAGTTGTCACCCAGCCATAAGTGACGGTTCGTAGCGTTTTAACTTGGCACCTCTAGTCAAATAGTGTTGTCATATTAAAATTGTTTTTTGAACTGCGAGCCAAATCTTAATTAAAATGTGTGAATTAATTATTATAAATACACCAATATTTATTGCTGACTACTAATTTATTATATATTTTTTGTTTAACGTATTGTATAGAAACACTGGTAGCCCGAGAGCTCAGTTCATTCCTAACTGATCGGCCACAGTAAAACCCGTAGAAACTCAGACATAAGGTAATTGGAGCCGTGCACTATTGTCAGATGTTCATTCAAAAGCGAGAGTAGATAATTTGCTTTTGTGCACTAGAAGCGAGCCATCAATTTCAGTCGGGTAGACAGCGTGGCCGCTGTGAGGAACAACCCGAAGCCGTACCTGCCTACCAAGCCAAGGGGAAAGGGAGCCGGAGTAAAACAAGGGAGGGGACATGTCAAGGCTCTCTTCTGACGCGCCACAGACCGTGCATTCAATGAAATCGGATGCAAAGGGCCGGTATAGAATATCGTGCACCATTCCCTCTCGGTGAATACTTGCGTACGTAGGGCCATCCTCCTGTACATGTTGTCGGTATTTGCTGAATGTAAATGTAAAACAAGTCTATAACAATGGAAAATATAGTTCATGAAAGTATGTGCAAAGACCTAGGTGGTCTCTCTCTAAAGAGCGAAAATTTAGCACTGTCAGTTTCAACTAATTCTTACTTATTTGAACAAGAAATCCATCTTTAGACTTACCAATTACTATATACCTGGTAAACATTCACTTATGAAATGATTGATGAAATGATTAAATTATTATGAAACGTCATTATAAATATGCAGGGAAATGTGTGAAAACTTTAATACACGTGATTTATTCATGTACTGTAATTTAGCAACGACTTTTCCTGAGGTGACTGTCTAACACAACATATATGGTCACGAATCACATTTGTATTTATTTTCAAACACCAGCAGCAGTAGCAAGAGTGTATTCAATTGTAAAAATATTTGCACAATGTGAAGCACGTGTTTAATCTTACTTAAAATACTAAACATGTATCTTGAAGGGCCAAGGAGTCAATATTTTAGCCTTAGATGATGGCAGTCATATTCACTTACATATATAGCTATTCTTAATTACCAAATCTGGTTTGCTTAGCCTTTTGTCAAAAGCAACTATAACACGCAATTAACACTTTATGTTATTTTTAATTACTCCTGCAGCTTTGTGCAAGTTTATGACTGTTTTTATACTCTGTATGTTGCATGTATTTCATAATTTTCTGTGGGTACTGTGCTTTTGTGCTGTTTATTTGCTGAATTTCTATTGATTGTTTTTAAATTGAGTTTTAACGATGCTTGCTTTGCCAGCGACCCTGAATTGGATAAGGCGGTAAAGTGAATGGATAGATGGACGGTTGGATGCTTGGCTTTTCCCTGCTAATGTATCCTTCGGTTCTGACATGAACTGGGCGCGGCTCGCAGAGAATGACCATTCTGCGCGTATTCGAAGTACAAGAACTCATAAAGCATCCTTTAATTTCGCCCACAGCGCAGCCAGACAGCTGCAGGGAGATCTTATTTGCTAAGAAGATTTGGGTTTTGGATTTGTGCTGCTCGTGTACAGTACTTTGAAAATTGTTAGTTTCGGCTTTTCCACCTCGCGTGAGTTCGTTTCGTACTTCATTTATTACATCTTAGGCGAGTCCTAGGCTGCTTCCCTCACGTGCACATGAGAACAACCAGAGCCGCGGCGGATGCAACTTCGCTGTCATCAGGAAGATCCTCCGGGCTTTTTGTCACAGCGCGCTCGGCTGACAGCGTTTTCAGTGACATATGATGTATTTATATAGAAACTGTTTAATATGAAAACAAGATTTCTTGGAAAGTTTTTTTTAAGAAGCAGTCACATAAAGGAAGTTGGTGTATATACCTGATTGTGTGGAGTTGTGCCTGCCATTGAATAAAGAGTGTGACTTCCTAGTATGAGACTGACAGGGCACGACTTTACCAGCACAGCTGAATGTGTATATAAATAGAGAATGGAGTCTGAGGGCAATCAGGTTAGCTCAGTTCATTTCATACAATGAATGTCCCAATTTAACATAGTAAAGATCTCAGTTTCCTTAGCTGTGGTTCTGAAGTGAAATCACAGTCCCTGTGGAAATGGCCATGTGGGCTGTCACATTACTGGTTTAGGCTTTTGCCTTTCCAAAGGAGGAAACTCTGATGTTAGTTATTAATCTGAGGCATTGAAACATTGCCGGTGCCTTTTGGAAAGACAGTGTGCACAGTCTCTGTATGTCACGCGCATGGCTGCTTTCACATACACCAGTTTCTGCTGTATACATCCCCTTAAAGCTTTGTTGGAAATAATATTCTGGGGCAGACCACTGCAACCTGTTTGAAGGCTGTGGAAGAAAATAGCATTTTTTAGAATTGTGGTGGATGCAAAACACAGGCACTAGGCACTGAGTGTCTGTACAGTGAGAAATAAGAGATTTAACACAAGACTGATTCAATGTTTATTGGTAAGCAGATGCCTTCAAATCAATTACAATTATAAATGCAGTTAGGGCCAGCTCATTTAATATATGTTTAGAGATAATTAAAGAATAAACATGTTGTGATTATTTTAGGGGCAAATGATTGTGCATTTATGAAATCAGTGTTGTTTTGACTTAATCATGGGTATTCTAACTGTAGTACCAGTATACTATAAGTCTATTAATTAATTAATTAATTAATTAATTAATTTTTGGCCAGTAATTTTAGTCATGTGGCCAGTTTTAGGAATTGTGGGGTTTAATTTAACGCTGTTAGTTTTAAGTTTTTTTTCACTGTTATAATGTCATATGAGTAGTTTTATGAATACTTTTCATTTTATTTCTTTAGTGGTATGTTTAATTCCAGAACATTCTGAGGGCTGGCAGGTTTTATTACAAAGACATTGTGGCAGGCATAATGTGTTTGTGTGCAGAATTCCATGTGTTATGTTTATATATTTGGGAGATTAAAGGCAAAACTGCTAGATTTTAATCCCTAGAGTTTACAGGCAGGCTTGCATAACCCATACAGATGCTGTTCAAAGAAATTCACCATATGGAAGAAGAATTCACAGAAAACTGTACTGATTAACCTTGCACGGCTTAGTTATCATTAACATCTGTCTTTGTCATCTCATTTGTGTTTGCCTTTGAATCATCAGATTAAGGTATTTACTGTTGGTGGCAATATAATATACATGGTAATTCAGACTTTAGATCACCAACTCAAAGTGTAATTCATCATGGCTTTGTTGTCTTTATTTTGCATAGCAACAGAATCCCATAATCACAAAAGGTGGAGGCTGATACGAGTTACTTTTCAATGAGCCATGGACTATTGCAACAAAATTCAGTTTGAGCCTAGAAGATGCACATATGGACATGTAGGAGATACCTCCTCCACTGATCTCCTCAGTTCTAAATTCCTGTTTTAAAAAATTATTATTTTTTGGTACCATGTGTTTCTGTGAGCTCTCTTTTTTCAAGGAAACCTTGGCAACGGTGAAGGCTGTTTGTCTGTTCATTCTGGTGTGTAATTTGTGTATTGTAAAGTGTTGGCTGGTGATCCTGAGCTAAACTGTCCTGGGCTAAGGGAAAATGACTGTGAACTTGACTGCTGTTGAATGCAGTTATTTGTGCCAGTTTGGTGTGTTTTTGCTCTGGATAATGTCAGTTTTGGTTTACAGCAGGGTTTGGAGACCTCCCCCACCCAAGCTCACTGCTGTCACCAGAGATGAACTTTATTGTCAACTGGATGTGACAGATGGGTCGCCCTCCCTCACCCGATCTGAGCTTAAACGAGGCCAGTTCACTGAGCCATGTCTTTAACGAAGGCCTGATTAGTTGCTCTGAGCTCTGTCCTGCTGCTGTTGTACTGCTCTTTACACAATGCTGTTTGCCTTTTTTCTTGGCTCTCTGTTCTGATAGTTCTACTGTACCATCACTGTGCTATACTGTCATTGTTGCTGTACCATCGCTGTGCTGTACTATTGCTGTGCTCTATCATTACTGTACTGCTGCTGTCCTGTCGCTGTGCTGTATTGTCACTGTATCGCTGTTTTGCTGTACTCTCTCTGTGCTATACTGCTGCTGTGCTCTACTGTCTCTGTGCTGTACCGTCTCTGTGGTGTCACTGTGCTGTACAGTCTATGTACTGTAGCTGTGCTGGACTGTCGGTGTACTGTAGCTGTGCTGGATTGTCGGTGTAGTGTAGCTGTGCTGTACTGGTGCTGTACTGTCAATGCGCTGTATCATCACCGTATCATCAGTGTGCTGTATCATTCATCAGTGTACTGTCACTGCTCGGTACCGTCGCTGTGCTGTACTGTCACTGTACTTTATTGATGTTGTGCTGTACTGTCGCTGTGCTGTACCGTCGCTGTGCTATACTGTCATTATGCAGCCCAGTTAAAACAAACTGAACCAACCAGTAGCAGAGCAAGAACAAGGTCTAGTACTATACCATTCTTTTCCTGACATATCCTTCACAGCCAGTTTTAGATTGCATACAGCCCTTCTTCTCAAGAAATTAAAGGTTTTTGTCAGGCCTTGGTCAGGCCTGGATGTACAGCTGTAGTCAGGATTGGGTGCTACTGCCAACTCATTTAACCCAGAAACTCTAACTTATTTTTCTGTGGCAACTTTACATAGTAATTCATGGTGAGAATGGGGTGGTGAAAATTGAATTTCCTGTATTACATTATTTTGTTTAAACTCATAAATCTTCCAGTTTAATAGCTTCAAAATACACCATGGAGGAACTCATGCAGTCAGACAGTTTGAGCATTGAATATGGTTAGGGAAATGTGTGGCCACTGAGCAAATGCCTGAACCTGTGACCTGATGCCTTCAGAGGCGGAATGAATACATTTATCTGCTTCATTCAGAGGAAGAAAGTAGCAGATAGATTGAACCCCACACTCCCAGTCAGGGTCTAACTGTAGCTATTGGAACACTGATGTTATTTCAGTTGGCTTGACACTTAGATGTCACCTGCAATGTCACCATTCAGAGATTATGAGCCACCATCTTTTGCTGAAATGGCAGAGAAAGGCTTTAAAAAGCTTCTAGGTGGAATAACTTGTGCCTAGGGGCACTATATTTTGGGGGGTGTTGTGTGTGTGTGCATGAATACACACTTGACTGTGTGTGTGTGCTTGTGGTTTTTTTTTTACTGTGTTTTAAAACATTGGGTGCTTCTTGCGTACTTGTGATAAACTATGTAATGCAGTGTTGCTAAACTAGTCACCGCAGCACAGCCCACACTGGCTGGCCAGACTGTCACTCACCTACAAGGTGATGCATTTATTCAACATTTGTAGCTCTTTTTAGCATTGTGCACTAAACCCTGTAAGCTCTTGTTTATCCGCCGCTCAGGAGAGCTGGCCGTCAACGCCTTGCACTTCTGTCACCTCGTGATAAGCTCTGAGTTTTGCTGTTTCCTTTCCCATTGCAGGGACATGTGAACGCCCACTCGCTCATACAGTGTACTCTTACATACATCAACACGTGCTTTCACATTCTCTCTTTGTTGCTGTTCTTTACACGTTTAAGTGGATTATCATCAAAGTTATGTATATGTTATGTAGCAGTTAGCTGGACAGTCATTCCCCATTTCCTCAGACCATAGTCATTCTTGCACACACGCACACACGCACACACACACACACACACACACACAGAGGCAGGCATTTGCTTACATGTGCCCCCTCTGTGGAGAACATGAGCATATTCCAGATGGTCATGATGTACAGTAATGTGCTTTAATATTGGGACTGTGGACCCACCGTCTCCATGCTGCCTGTGGCTCTGTGCCCTTCTGCTGGCTGAAGCCCTTGCTCCAGGGTACCTTGCATTATGTTTTCTGTTGCATTGACTTAGTTCAGGCAGCACTACTAATGAGGGCTACTGTGGCAGAATGCTGCGTGTTAAAGGAATTTGGTTTGGGACATGATGGAAAAGCAACCTGATTTGGGACATAGTGAAAGTTTCTTTTAAATGGGATTTGGGCTGTTATATTCTTGCAGACAAAGTGTTTAATGTTTGTTAAGAAGCAGAATTGAACAACTGAACCTAAATTCAAAATGGATTTGTCATACAGTATATCAAGCATATTTTTAAATTTAAAACTTAATTTAACACCATCTGTTATGACACACCTATCATATGATGGGTAAAGAACCAGATGCCTCAGCAAATTCTTAGTTTGAAAGTTAGGCACAAAAGTGCACAGTAGGGAATAAAGATCAAACCCTTTTCCGTCTCAAACAGCTAGACTAAACTAAAACTCCTGCTACAAGTGGGTGCAATCACTGATCAGCTCCAGCAGTGTAATAAACAGTGCAGCAGTGTGTTAAGTGAATGCTGCAATACTGATAGCATATTATTTCTGCTAATGGAAGAGTAAGTGTACCTTGAAACTGTAAAGCTAAAGTCAGGGCTGAAACAAGCTCACTATTAATAAATGAAACCAGCTGTGCTCCCTGCGTTTGCTGTAGAGTGGCGTAAACACACCACTGCTCAGTTTCTTTCTCACTTTACCCAGTGGGCTGCCTCGTGCTGCTATTGCACACACTGGAGTTGTCTGCCAGGTGGATCGATGCGGGTCAGTTAAAAACTAGTGTTTACAACCTATCTGTATTTCTGTTAATCAACAAGCTTTGATGTCGACTGACTTCGCTTTGTGCCGCTGCCCTGGGGGCGGAGCATTTAGCCCCCCCCCCCGCTAGCTGCAGGGTAGGGTGCTCTAGCATGAGCCTTTGTTACTGGGGCATCAGCCTGCCTTTGTTAAAGTGTCTGCGTGAGGCTTCCAGGACTTTCAGCTTTTGATGCCAATTTGGTTTTGTTGGGAATTACAAACAGGAGCTGTGATGTCTGCGCTGTGGCCACTGTGCGTGCCATCTGCCACCCGCCTGTTGCACTCTGGGAGGATACGACAGGGACAGGATGTTGACTCGTGTGACCTGCAGGTTTTTCTTAGGGCAGATATGATGGCTTGCAGCTATGGAGCAAAAGTTTACGTGCAAACTCATGTCCATCTGCAACACTGTAACGCAATGCTGATTTATTCAGTTTTGCTGTAATCCAGCAAATATCCAAAGCAGCAGTCCAGAGACAGGATTTTTCCAAACACGGTGCTGGAACGCCTTCAGTCTGATGTTCTGTCAGGTGGCTGCCAGCGCTCCTGGCGCATTTCTGGTCATTTCTGATTTTGGCAGCATTGGCTCTGCTTTCTGCTGTCCGTCCTTTTTTGCAGTTTCTTACAGGGAGCTCTGCACACAGTGTGGCCGCTGCCTGTCTATTCCTACCCTTTCGACACGGGTCCTTCTGCTTTACTCTAGTGCTGTGTGCTGAAGATGGTTAGTTACACAGGTGAAGGATATGAAAGTTCGGCTCCCTTTAGGGACAGGTGGTTACATGGCCATGTTTTCCTTCATCCACACTAATGGGTCACTCTTGTCATGTAGCCGTCCCTGTGATGTGTACATGCAACAATACTGTCAGTAGTTTTGTCTGGAGATATTGCTCTTCCTTTCATCTATTACCTAATTGCTTGTCCCGTTCAGGGTCATAAGTGGCCTGGAGCCTATCCCAGGTGGTTTAGGATGCAAGGCATGGGACACCCATCTAGCAGTTTGGGTTGGCCAATCCACCTAATCAGGATGCTGTTGAGGCTTTCAGAGGAAGCTGGAGAACAAAAAGAAAACACATGCAAACTCCAGACACACAAAGCCCAGAGCCAGATTTGAACTCATTGTAGTTCTAACCCCTGAGTCACCATTCTGGAGATATCATCACTATTAAAATCACTCTGTGTAAAAAAGGATGCACTTCTATTACTATATTTGGAACGATTAACATATTATCTAAGCGCACTTTTATAATAATCAAAATTTTTACGTGCTATTGTGCTTTCTGCAAAATTGCATTTTCAACCAATAAAATACTCAAAGTAGGAGATAAAGCAAGCCTCTTTTTTATAAGTCTGTGACAGAATTTAACCTAGATGCCTTAATACTAACTCCTGTTCCACATTTACTGGGGAAAGGCCAAACATTTCAGCTGTTTCAGGAATGAATTCTGGTAGAGAAGAGACAGAATGTGTGGTTTAACGGTCTGCCTGCCATACTCTGCACCTGCAGTTTTAAACATGAGGCTTTCCAGGAAATAATACAATGTACAAGACAGTGCAAAGATAAATTTAGCGATCACGATGTAACATGAAAAAATATGTAGCCCTTAATTTAATCACCATGCTATATATTTTGGCCATGAGAGCGCTCTTTGCTCTTTATAGGTTCTTACCATTACACGCCAGAGCGACTAAATACGTTTATAACTGGGAACATAATTTGAACAGTAAGCCGTGTGCTAAACAAACAGGTGATGTAATGACAGGGCTTGACTCTGTGGACAAAAAGCATCCTCAGCATACTAGTCTCTATTGTTATCTTGTGATTTAGTGTTTATACAAGGTCCAAAAATATGTGGCATTTGATTGCAGGCTGGCGTTTGCTTGTATTTACAGGCAGACTCTGCCTGTGTAGAGGTGTTTGTGTAGAGGTCCTCTAGAGTTTCACTGAAAGGGACTGACACAGAGTCAGTAACGAGGGCAGCATGTGCCTCAGCATCGCCTGTCAACTCCATCCTGCTCCCGGCTCACTTGTAGACTTTCCATATTAATTAGTCTCGAAGGGACCAGACCTCCACTCACCTTGATTAATTCACCATGACCAGAGGACGTTTGACTTGTTTGGCCTCAAGTAAACAGGATTATAGAAGCTGTGGACGCAAAGTCCCGGCATGATTTTTGTGAGTGGCATGATTTCTACTAAAACGACACATGACATCTTCGGTTAAAGGTTATCGTGGGTTATTTATCTTCATAGCATAAGAGTCACCTGTGATAAAAATTGATGAAGACATTGTGTAGGATTTGTCTAGTCATACTTTAGGCTCCGATACTGAGTGTGTGTTCAGTGCATCTGGCCTGTTCATGTAGGGGCCCTGCCTTGCAGTATGCGAGGGTGTTTCCCACTCTGAAAGACAATTTTTGTCACAGAGCACTGGCTGTGAGGGACCCTTTATGCTGAGGATATCCTGTTTCGGCAGACGTAAAGCGAGGCGCTTTGTGCTGGTTGGCTTTGTGTGACGCTGAACTCTTTTTGAGCATTAAAGATTCCCTTTGTGGGGCCTGGCTCTGGCTGGGCTGCTGCCAGCTTTTCCAGTACAGTAGTTTGTACAGGAAAATGGTTCTGGAGTGGCAGGGGGGTGCTGACTAACACTGTGCCAATTGTGTTTAGCAGCTGTAATGCTGGATATGACATTATACATGATGGAAAGCACCAAACTGTACAGATGTGGTTTCATGACACACTCAGTCTCACGCTTCTGTGTGCAGGCGCTCAGTGGAGTGAGAAATTTAGAAAGGTTTGCTCACGTGGCCTTGCCTGGTTCTACAGCTGAGCTGGATGAATCATCATCTTATGTGAAGGATGGTAATGTCAAATAGAGTAAACAGACAGAAACGTTGGCAGTACATCTGCTTAACCAAGGTGTACACATGCATACATTTTCCTGTGAAGGGAATAAAGAAATAGAGAAGTGCATACAATTTGGGAAGTCACATATGAGGCATGCAACAATCATGCAACCAGAAAGGCTGCCAACTTGCCAAGGATGACAAGTTTTTTTTCCCCCCTGTAGTTCTGTACTAGAATGTGCTTAGGTGAGTTAGTGTGTCCTCTTAATTCACCGTGTGTGATGGGGGTAGGTAGGGTGGCTACTGCCATGACTCCATAAAAGAAGATAACATCTACTGTGAAATGGTGGATGGTCTGTCTAAACCTTTCACAGCAGGAGGGGAGCTGAAAACGTGGCTGTGTGGCTCGAAGTGGACGTGTTAGTGGTGTAGTCAGAGTGCCGGGAGTGTTAACCAAGGTCAGCGAATGGACAGGAAACACATCTCAGAGCTGAGAACTGCATGCAAACATCTCTGGGCCCGAAGTTTGCTTTCTGCTGCAGTGCTCACTTATCAAACCATTTTGCAAAAAAAAAAAAAAAAAAACTCAGTAGTGTTTAATGTTCTGATTTTAACCATTTCAGTGAATGTTTATGGTTAAAGTGCATTGATCACGAAGACAGCAGGAAGGACCATGCCTCTGTACAACCCATTCTATACTACGTGTCTATAGCGTGTCCTGTATTCTACGGATCAGGGTCACGGTCCATTTCACTTTAATATTGTGATGGATTTTGTGCAATATGGATCGACTTTGCCTACAGTGTGTCTGATTTGGGTTTATCTGTAACAGACAGTGTTTTCTTTCTAGTGTGAGCTGTGTATTTCCTGAGAATAAACTTCTGGAGACATTTTTAGTAAAGGTGTCCAGTAATTGTACATAACAGTAAGATGGAATAAAATAAGGCAAAGTTTTTAAGGAAGCAGTGATCACTGTGGTTTTGCAAATCTCGATACGATTGGAGGTAGTTCCTTTGGTTTGTGTTTCTTTTCTGTTTCCACAGCAGGCAGTACTTAGCAACGTTTCTGGGTGTTTCCTGGTATTTCAAAGTGTCAGACCTTGATTTAGCACACTTTTGCACAAAACATGAGTCCCCGGTTCTTGGAATGGGGGTGGGATGGGGTATCGCTGTGTAAAGGATATTTATAATTGTGTTTGCCAAACTACTGTAATTTCTTACTTTCCAGTAACATTTGTCAACATTTTAGATGCTTATGTGTAAATTTGTAACTTGAAAAGATCATTGCCACTTATACTGACTGAAAGCTATGTACAGGTATACTGAGGATTTTATATTCACTATAACTAAATATAAAATTATCAGTTGACTAATATTTAAAAGCTTTTTAAGTGTCCTCTTTAAAACAAATACATGTATAGTGAAATATATGTTAATTGTGCAGTGATTCGAAAATGAAAGCAACATGTGGAAGGTGTTGCACAGACCATCTCGGTTTTGCACCTTCTCAGTGCAGCGGTAGTAAAGCGTGTAAGAGTAGTGGGTTATGAGGCCGTTACACATTTCAGCCAAAACACAAAGTATGCTAATTTTCACAGCCCCTCTTTGTGACTTTTATTTTTGTCTTCGTGCTACAGATCTGTCCACTGCAAAGCGGAAGTTTGCAGAGTCACTGAACGAGTTTAAGTTCCAGTGCATAGGAGATGCTGAGACGGACGATGAGATGTGCATAGGTAAGAACGTGCAGCTCGCGTGGTGTGTAGAGCAGCCACGCTTTTTGCATTATTCTGTTCAGACCTTCCCCTTTTTAGATGGATCCCTCGCAGGGCGTCGTCATGACTATGATGACTAAATAAACACGAGCTGGACTGTGGTATGAAATAACTGGACCAAACCAATTATACAGAACATATAACAACCCAACATAAGACAGGGTTGTTAAAACAGTACATGAGGCAGCTTAAAATTTTACCTGACACTGAAAACATCGTTCACTCGCTGCAACAGAAAGCCCGCAGTAACATACCAGCCAAGGCTATGTTGTAACTGCGTGCTATTACCCAACTCGGGCGCTGCGGCAGTTGTTTCCACCGCGCATGTGGAAGTGCTGGTGATCCAAGGAAGCAGTGTGCATGTCTAATGTAGAGCACACATGTCAAATGGAAGGAGTTATCAAACAGCTATGATTTAATGTTCAACAAAGCATACACACACGAACCCAGTTTAAACTACACACATTCATTATAGTCATTTCCATAGTTACACAACATGAATTTAACCAGATCCTCTATACATAAAGGTATGGCTGCTTGACACTTATAATTTTAGTTAACAACTAACGAACTGTAATGGATGCAATAATAAATGAAATTCTACAGGAAATGCCGGTAGACAACACAATAATGCACAGTAATATACACTAGTGGCTCTTAGGGCATGTTATGTATTCTGTTTGTAAGATGTGCAGAACCTAGCCTTGAAGTGCTGTTTTCTCAAGTTATTTGAAACACACTGTGTGTCCAGTCCACAGCTGCAGGGGCTCCTGGATCGGGTATCCTGCTTGTAAAATGTACATATTCACTTTCAGGGATATCACATAATTTATGCTCTAGTGGCCATTAGGTTGCAACGTAGATGAACCTGCTCTTGACTGATGTGCTTTTATGTTGCCAGCTGAAAGTGAGTTCAAAGGGCACAAACCGCAAAGTGCAAATTCCAAATTCGAGAATGTGATGCAGACATTTTTACTTTTCCGCCCCCTAGTGCCCATTGTGGTATAACATCAAGTGTTTCCCATCGTCATTGACCATGGGCAAATTCAATGCCAATGTGCTACAAACACCACATGTTAGAATGTACTAATGTTTCATGAGCATACATCTCTGCTGAACAGGGACACTTCCTGCTTTTCCAATATGTTGGATCTCAGAGTAAGGAAGAGCTCTTGTTTTTTAACTGTTCATTAACTGTTTGCAAGGTCACAGCTAGATCCAGCTGTTTTGCATTGTAGGATGACTCTGTCAGCAATTTTAATGAAAAAATATTAATTTTACACAACCATTTATAAAATATTATAATCATCATGATTTTATTGAAATATTTTTTGGCCATTGTAAGAACACGTGCTATCAGCAGGATTTGTGTTGGACGTTTTAGGGTACAGGAGGGGTCATTTTCTCAGTCACTCAGACTGTGGTGGCAGTGGGGACAGTTGTTTTTAATATTTCTCTCTCTGTCAGCAAAATCACTGCAGGAATTCGCAGCTGTTCTGAGAAACATGGAAGATGAGAGGTCGAGAATGGTATGTTTTTCACTTACATTTACAACTAAACACACATGCGGATGCTTTTACTGCAGGACAACGCACACACTTTGTTCTTCAAACCGTACACGATGCCTCAGATATGTGCATAGGACGTGCGTGCGGGTATGTGGGGGGGGGGGTGCAAGTTGAGAACTCTTCCTGTGCCAGTTAGAAAGAATTTATTTCCTTCAGATTGAAAATGCCAGTGAGGTTCTCATCACACCACTTGAGAAGTTCAGAAAGGAGCAGATTGGTGCAGCCAAGGTAAAGACCGGTATCCACAAGTGTTTTCGTGTGTTCATGCGTTCATAAAAAAATTGAGATATGAGTTTGTTTTTGTTTTATCATTCTGTGTCTCTTCATTCTCTTGACTGAACTTTTTTCCATAGACTTACTTTGCAGTAATGTGTAAATGCGATATATGAATTTTTCTTAAGCTTTCTATAAATGATTATTGTGGACTTTTTATGCTATATTACTCTTACTCATTATATAGTAATATTACATGAGTGCCTAATTCTTTAGTAGTAAAATTTGTTAAGAAGTCTCTGGAGCTTGTTGTGTAGTGCTGCTCCCGACTGGATACTCACAGTACTACACCTTCCAGTAACGTGAATGTTATATAAACTCAAACATAATCTCATACTTTGATGCAAGTGATCACAGACATCTGAGTAGTGAGTGTAAATTTGAATGTATTTAGGGGACAAACAGAAACACTATGTTCATAATCAGGTTGACTGTGCACAGGTGTTGAAGTACCTGATGTATTTGGTTTGATGTTTCTTGGAAATCTATGGAATCAAGAAAAGATTATCAAATTTTCCATGAATTTCTCCACTCACTGAAAAAGTGTAAGACATTAAATTGTTCAGTGTTTCTTTTGGCAACTTCACGTAGAATAAATATTTGGTCACTCCCCTAAGTGATCACTTTGACCTAAAAAATCTAAAACAAAACATAGTGAAAGTGTGATTTAGCTGCAGTGCAGATGTGACAGACCTGAGAATTTATAGTCTGTGTTTGAGTTCTGTTACAGCAGCTGTTTGTGATCAGTTTTGGACTTTGGTTTTCCTTTTTTTTGGAGAGGGGGGGCAGTAGATGTGAACCGTTATGAAAGGCTTTATTCTGGGACAGAGCTATAATGACATCTGCCTGCACCAGGAGCCTTACTAATAAAGGCCTTTTGTCTGTCAGCCTGCTTGGGAATGTGCCTTGTTTCAAGCAAGAAAATATAGAATTCCAAGAAATTTAGAAGAATTACTAAAAAATCAACAGTTGAAAATGTGCTATACAGTTCTCTGCTGCTTTCTGCTTTTTGTCACCTTCTACAGGAGGCCAAGAAGAAGTATGACAAGGAATCAGAGAAGTACAGTGCTAGCCTGGAGAAACATCTGAGTCTTTCTTCAAAAAAGAAGGAGTCACAGCTCCTGGAGGTGAACCTGTCTCTAATGTTAATTTGTTTAACATCTTCTGCATTTACTGCAGGAAGATACAGAGACTCCTCAACTTACAAATGAGTTATGTTCCGAGGGGCCGTTCGTAAGGTGAATTGTTCGTAAGTTTGTAATTATGTGTGGTCCTACTGTAGAAAGTTTTGAGGGAAAAATAAACACAATAGGCAAGTGTTTTGTCAACCAACCCAAAAACGACGACTTTATTGCTTTTCAGTCAACAGCAAGGAAAAAAAGAACACCTAGCGCATAGCCCATAATAATAATAAATAATTAACAAACTGCCGCCTTCTGCTAGTAGTCGGTTTGGTGAGTTCAGTTTCATGGTAACACTACCAAACATTCATACAGCGTGTTAGTTATATAATAAAGTTATGTTAAAACATAAAACATTTGTCTTATCCTAAAAACACAATAAAAAGAACAAAAAAGCATTAATTATGTTAATGAATTGCAGTAATAACAACAATAATATCCATCCATTATCTTAACCGCTTATTCCTGGTGAGGGTTGTGGGGAAACCTGGAGCCCATAGGGCAAGGGACACCAACCCACCACAGGGCACACACACACACACTACAGGCAATTTGGACACACCAATCAACCTAACTTACATGTTTTTGGACTGTGGGAGTAAACCGGAGCACCCGGAGAAAACCCACCAAGCACAGGGAGAACATGCAAACTCCACGCACACAGACCCAAGGCGGGAATTGAACTCCAAGCCTGGAGGTGCACGGTGACAGTGCTAACTACCACGCCACCATGCCGCCACAACAGTAATAATTATATAATAATAATAAAATAATTATCGCCACCTTTGTTTGCACTGAGATGGCTTGTCGCTTTTTAGCACTACCACTAACATCACTAGCCTGACGCTTTTCACCAACCATGATGTGATGGATATGCAATGCACTGGATAATTCATGATTAATCACGATAAATCTTAGAGCACTCCGGTGTACGTGTTTACGGTCCGCAAGCTGAGTGAACAAGGGGGATAAAATGGTGGATGCGGCAGTGCTGCCCGGCGTATGTAGCGGCCAAACACCGCACCTGACTGGAGAGCCGCGCACGTAAAATTTTTTAGCTGCGGCTCCCCAGTTCCTTTCTCCAAACAAAAATTACAGCGGCCTTTGTTCGTATCTACGAATGTTTGCAAGTCAGATGTCCATAAGTAAAGTGGCGTCTGTACACAAATTCTGGGAATTCAATTCAATTTATTTTTATATAGCGCCTTTCGCAACAGCATGCCTCAAAGCGCTTTACAGAGAAAGTTGAA
>JABJVR010001379.1:7456-19284 GCA_025773905.1 Chitala chitala
TGCCCAGGTGAGGGCACTGTGGCATGCTTTGTGTCCAAACCCTGACGCCCAGGTGTATGTACTGTGAAAGGCTCTGTATACAAACTCTGATCCCCAGCTGTACAGACTGTGAAAGGCTGTGTGTACAAACCCTGACACCCAGGTGTATGTACTGTGAAAGGTTTCGTTTTTAAACTCAGGCTCTCAGATTTGGCCAGCAGGAAGAGGGAAGGGCAGCATCTGCTTCCTCACATTCATAAGCCACGAGTCACAGACCAGAGCAAAAAAAGAACATCCTGCACATATGAACAGCATTAAATATCACTCTCACACCTTTATTTTTAGTTACCAACTCCCAATGAACTACCACATGTGTGCCTCTGTTTTCAGCCTGTGTTCCATTGGAAAAAAAAAATCAGTATTGACCAGCGGTTCATCATGTACAAACACCATAATGGCACCTCTCAGATGTGATTTCCCCTTGATTGACTCTGACCACCTTTCCTTGGATCTGATGAACGCCAAACAGGCTGTGTCCCTGGAGCACAAGCCAACCTCTGGGTACACACTGGAAAGTGAGTTGAAGAAAGCACAGCATACACACAGGCAACATGAGGTACGCAGATGTGTGGAGCACCTACGGAACAGTTTAGGTCTGCCCTGTTAAATGAATGACTGGTTTCCTGCTTTAAATCACATAGGAACACTGTTTACACAGGCACGTTGATGTGGTTTCTACTCACAATAGGCACCTTAGCCATCACTAAAACTATGTGTAACATGTACATCAAACAGAAAAGATGTTCTAAAGCTTCCTATTATCCCTTCAACTGATATTGCATTCACTTATTGTTCAGCTGCAACTTTTTTATATTTAAACAACTGAAATTTCTTGAAAAGTTGAATGAACATATAAAAATGGCTGGAACAGTCTTGTACAACAGTAACATTAAGTCAGTACCATCGAAATAAAATTCAATACTGAGCCACAACTGTAATTTGTGAAACTTGTGACTCATTGAAATAATAAAATTCAATACAGAACTGTGACTGGAACTTGCAAATTATAGTAATTACAATCAATACCAGGGCTGGATGTAATCCAGTGCATTTATAGACCACACCATGATTTAGCTGCTTGGAACTTGCCAAGTGAGAAGCAGAACCTCTACAGTGGATTGGCCAGGTTAAACTCAGTCACTTCATTGGCACGGCGCTTAGTTCTGGTGTTATTCTAATGACAAGAAAAATAAAGCTGTATGTTGGGTGGCCAGAGTAGCACTGACCATCATCAGATGCCGCCTGCCAACAGGTTAAATGCCAAACATGTAGAACATAGTTTCATCACACTTGCCAAGTGATGTACTTTCAAGATGTTTTTACATTACACCGTCAGTTTCCACGATAAGGATAGTCTACATATTCCAGAGGTCTGTCATGTACTGTCCGGCAACAAATTACACTGGACTTGTTTGAAAATATTAATGTAGCATAGGGGTTTGCTTTCAAATTCAGCTTTGCGTAAGTCTTCTTTTTCAGTTTCAAAGCAATACATTTGGGTACCTGTAATTCAAATCGAACAGAAAAGAACATTGATTTTGTTAATTCGTTGTCTTATGACACTTGAAATCTAGTCCTTCGTTTAAGTATCTAATTAGTCATCCAGTTATGCTGATGAGCTGAAAACACCTGAAATGTAATTCAACTTAATACTTAGCACATTTGTTTTTATGTATGTAAAAATCCGAATTTGATAGCCGAATTTCCCAGCTATCTACATTTTTTTCCCACCTGGTCTCATCTACTAACTTCTAAACACAGTTAAAAATATTGGGAAGTTTTGTCAATGACTTGTGTACAGCAAACACATCTCAGGTGTCGCGCATCTGGTGAAAATCCCAGGTATGTTTCTTACCCAAACAAGCCACCGACACACGTTATTAAATTATTCAGGAGAACAGAACATCTTTCATTACAGGTATGATGTTGAATAGAAGGAAAGAATGATCTTATTAGCAATGAATGTTGTTGTGTTTAATAATTCTAATGCTTTCCTACCAAACCAATTAACTGCTGGGTATTCACTGTATTATATCTGTATTATATCACTGTATTATATCTATTCATTATATCTTAATATGATAATTGAGATGTTGCAGACAGGTAAAGAAATCCTTCCTTGAGGTTCAAGGAAAATCATTAGTTTTCTCAGGTAAAAGGTTATTACGTTTAACTTTTCTGCATGGGATCATCTTGTATTCTCTGTCCACAAAAATAAATATCTCATGTGCAGAATGCTGTGTTTTACTGGCAAAAAATAAAAATAAAAATTCAAGGTTAATGACTTATAACTCACAGAAATTCAGGATTAATGACTTATAACTCACAGGATTCATCAGATATTTTACTTCTGATTGCATCACTTCCCAGGAGAATCCAGCTCCAAACAGATGTGCTTGTACAAGGTCCACTGGCTTTTCTGCTTCGATAGCTACAATTTCTGTCACTCAAAACTACAAAGCATTTTCTCCGTGGTTCCACATACATTCATTCAGTAGATGCTTTTTATCCAAAGTGACTTACATCATTTCACATACATGTTTCAATGAGCTTGCACTGGGTGTCTTGCTCAAATGGTTGGGCTGGGATTCAAGCCAGGAGATTTCTGCATCCCAGCCTGTTGTTCTACCCACCAGGCCTCTTATATATGGCATATGGTATACAATAAACCTGCTCACATTTAACTTCATTAGTTTGTTTAAAAATTACATGCACGTTACAATCATTACGGCATAAGGCATAAGCAGCACACTGTGTCAACAAACACTGCACATTGTGCACATCTTACCACCTGTTGCATTTAATGCATTTACAATTTAATACTCCATTAAGCATAATTGCTAATTGTAATATTATGTGGCCGATATATTTTTCTGCATCACTGTCCTGTCCGGCACTGTGAACTACACAGAGTTGCTACTTATGACTACAAAAATGTTATGTAATTTAGGAACAACAGATTGGAAAGAGTGCATGAGGGAAATTTTTGGAGTACAGGCAGATAATGACAGAGACCACAACAGCTTTAATGAGCAAAGGAAAAGGAAGTCAGAGGTGTGGGGCAGTGCTGGTTAAAAAAACAAGAGGCGCTGTGCCCCATTAACTGTGCGAGCGATAAACCCGCACCTGGACAAATCGTTTTCAGTGCTGTGTCTCCGGGTGTTTCCTCACTATAGCCGGCTGGGACAGAAACCAAATATGATATTTCTTGAGCATGTTCAAGCATGTTTTGATGCATGCAGCACATTTTGTCATATGTTAAGAATAAAAGTTACTAAAAACCATTGGGATAATTCCAATAATTATAAAAGGTTATCATATTGAAATAAGAAGCTGTACTTTGTAGCAATATGCAGTAGGAGGCAACAATGTTTAAGCTATCAGCAGGTATAAAGGTTGGTTACCAGAAGAACATGCATAATAAAACAGTAGGGTTTTCTCAGCTGCAGTCACACAGGAGGGCTGTATTCAGCACACTACAGTTTGTCATTTGAGACAAGAAAAACAGAAATGTCCACAAACTGAGACATTTATGGACATACAGTCCATAGGGGGGGAATAAAAACATTGAACCACCTAAGAACTGCAGAGCCACCTCTCAGAAATTTTATGTGTTAACAATAAAGGTCCAGGCTATGTGTGTGCATGTACTGTGTCCACAAGAAAAATGTCTCTCAAGACGTAAATGTTTTCAATCTAAAAGCCTGACTTTGTTACCTATATACAACAATCCTTGTGTTTGCCAAAATACTTCATAAATGATTTTAAAAGTAGACAATAGAAATTATTTGAGAGTTTAACATAATAATGCACCATCCTCACCCCTCCCTGCAAAAAAAATCCATATCAAATCTAGCATTAGTTCCCTAACTCTGATGTGTACACACATTAACAGGCCTTAAAAACTGTGGGTAAACAGAGCGGCTAAAGTTATTTTGGACAGTTTGGAACCTTCCATGTGTAAATGTGTCAGTGCTAGCCTCAAAAAAAGTCTTATCACCCCAAAAACAGACATCACGTTTGGTCTTTCTGAGGATAATCTAGAAACTGACATCAAATCAGAGGCAAATTTTTTGATAAACAGGTCTCAGACTTCATGCTGACCTCTAACTGCTGGGACAGGTTTATTTCTTTTCGTAAAGTTCTCCATATTTCCATCTAGGTCAAAGGCATTCAAAGCTGCATGCATTGATATATATATATATATATATACCTGCCTATATGGCCTATGGCCAGGGACATAATGCATTTCACATTATCTCTTAAGATAATTTATGTTAGAATTGTTATTTGCTGTATGTTACTTATAACTTTATTGTACAAGTTCTTTTATCTTTATTACTGATGAAATTTTGTACTGCAACATTTAAGAGTAGCCAAATATGTACAGATGGTACTGGAGCACAAAGGGAGCATAATGTAAGTTTAAACCCAAAATAAATATACCAACATTTTCAAGATCTTTACAACAGCGTCAGTACTGTGTGTTCCTGCAAACAGTAGGCTTTATGATTTCAAAATTATATGTTTTATGGTTTTTCTATTGTTTATTTGTGATTGTAAAGTGTTCTGTGTAGTTTTTATTAATATTGTACTGTTCATTCACAGACAAACACTTTACAAAAAAGTTACATTAAACATTGAAGATTATAAGATTTACTTTTAAAAACATTGAGTGATGATATTAGATTTGCAAAGCAATAATTTCTTAATGCTAATTCATTTAACTGTATAAAATAATGAGTGTAAGAAGGGTAATGTAAACAAATTAAGTAATATTGAAGGTTATTGAACTAAGCACTTGTTCCATGACAGTGATCACTGTTTCAACACCTTAGAACAAAAGAAAATGTTTTCAGCCAGTTTCAAAACAATTTAAAACTGAAAAATTGGTCTTCTGTCAAATGGTAATGGTCTGTAATATCTGCAATTTCATCTGTAAAGTGCTCTGAGGCACCTTGTTCTGAAAGGCGCAATTTAAAAATAAATTGAACTGATAATAAAACAATAAATTACTTTCCTTGTTTGGTTCCAGCATTTGCCAGAATCTTACCTTTGATTAAAAGATGGGAGTCTTTGCCAACAAGTCGGAATTCTAATATTTGGCTTCCACAATTTCTGCCTTCAGGTTGAAATTGTAGCAGACCTTTTTCATGTGTCCTCTTTCTGCCTGTTTTTCTAACATGCAGATTATCATGTTATGATAGACTCCGATTTGCAGACAACCCAATGTCCACACACCCTTGTGGCTTTGCCTTAGGGTTAACCTGTCCATAATGAGACATTGCATGATGCCTTGCCTTACTTGATGGTAAATCACCTTTTTTCCTTCTAGTCTCAAAGTGTGGTTTACCAATCATATACCATGTGATACACAGGCTGATATAACTATACTTCTAAAGTCACGCCTGTGCTGTTTAGGCCAGAGGAAAAATCACCATTTAACACAGCTGAATGTGTTAAATTTAAATGTCTGTGAAATAGCATTTATATATTAATTACAATTTTAATGCAAAATATCACCATGTACAGTATATTAAATATGTATTAGAAAAAGGTAATAAACTATAAAAAAAAAACTTTTAAAATAACCCACACTACTTCAGGAAAGTACCAAAATACTGATATATCAAGCAAACAATAAAAATACACAAACATATAAAAAGGAGATACTAACTATACAGGGTTTTCTCTGCTAAATACAAAGTCCATGAAATCAAGGATTTACTATAGTTAGACTGTTCTTTTGCACAGAATGAATGGCTTGAATTATGGGTGAAGGTATTATGGTCTTTCTTGCTGTGTTTCCATTAAACAGATTCTCTTTTTATGAGCTATTGAGCAGCATCTAAAGAAATTAAGGGCTGTTGCACAGACCTTCAAAAATTGATTTTTACTCCTTAGCTCACATTATAAAATTTTCATTCACACAATTTCAACCCACCGTTTCTTCCATAATAATGTATAATGTTAGCTATTCAGAATACAGGTTCTGTGCATGCTATAGCCATGAATAGATGCTATGCTTTTTTCACTGTTTACAAATGCTTTTTTACTGTGAAAAGATTAGTTATGACTGTGGCAGGAGTACATTGTCTACAATAATGCATGCCAATATTGTTATTCACAATCCCTAAACCATCAAAACAGGTTTTTCACTGTTTAAAATACACTAAGTGGAGTCAGTTGAAAAGCATTTATTAGTGACTCAAAAATAGTAAGCACTACCAAACTCGTCGAGATCATATCTAGGATGCACGTCAGAATTCGATTCTGTTTTAAAACTTCAGGACATGAAGATTTTGAGGGCTGTTGTATCACAGTAAATCTGATGGGCGGTATACTGACGTTCTGTGTGTGGCCTTCTGACGTGCATCCTTTCCAATACAGTTGACAACTAACAGTGAGAGGCTTCAGCGTGGAGCCAGCCCACTGGGTAAACCAGCAAACATCGCATGGTGCTGTGTGATTGGCTGGTGTAAACAGACAATGCACAAGTGGACGAATAAGCTTCCACAAACCTTTATGCAGGCCCAACCCAGCCACCCTTTTGCAATCCAGGTTATTTGGGGCTTCAGATGAGCTGTATTTCCATAATCAACCATTACATTTTCCAGTTCAGAGTTCTGAAGGTACCTCCCTTGAAGGTGACACTTCATGCATTGGAAATGAAACAGCAGGCATGTCTCTCCCATGACCCTCATTTCATTTGTAAAGGCACAAGTTCTCAAACCCAGCAACAGCAGCATTAGCACCTGGCCACCCTCATGTTGCACTATAAACTCCTGCTTTATCTAATGTGGTTCCGGTACTTGCTAAAATGTTTAAGTCACACCTTGTGGGCCGGGAGCATTCATATGGCTGAATAATTTCACAACTTCGCCCACATCTGTATTTCAGCGTACAAATATGGCAACTGGGTTAAACAGCAGAAGAGCAGCTCTTTGTTTTAACAGGCTTAGCAATAGTTTCTTCTTAAGAATGCAGGAAACAGTCGAGACACTCCCAAAGTCTTTGTGCGTTTTGATAGATTGAGTTTTTTTTTTTGTCTCATGGCTGACACTTCCTCATGTAGCCGACTCAACAGCCTGTGCAGCTACTGGTGGCACAAAGTTGTGGATGTGTGCAAAATGTGCTGTAATTTAAAAATCTCTTATCCTGTACACATGCATAAAAAATCTGATTATAGCTGTCATTCTGCTCTTTAACCCCAAGGACATTTTATTTCATGTCTGTGTCAAAATACACAATATACCTAAAAGTAGTACATTTGCATGTCTTCTACCTCGCAAGTGGCAGCACAATTTACAGCGTGTCCTGCATATAGTTACTGATTTCACATTAATCTTTACCTTGGCACTTGTGATTTTTAAGCAATTTATACACAGAGTTTGGCTGTTCACTGTACAGTCAAGTAGCACAGTCTAAGTTTTGGGTTAACATGATAAACATATAGAACCCTTTAGTTAAGAACTGAGTAAAAGAAAAATGGCTAATCTATACTAAACCAAAAAAGGCTGCTAAGTACAGTGACTTTCAACTAAATTACTGAAATTAAAGTAATGTTTAAACTGTAATTAATTTAGATCTAGTTTTAATATATACAAAAGATGTGTTAGGAATACAAGGCACTGAATGTTCATTTAAGGCTACTCATTTAAGTCGGTTTTTAAAATAAAATTTCTATAAAACCATTAATTTTCTCTAAATTATGTTTAATCTGTTTTAAGCAGTAAATGGTGGAAACAATGATTTTCATAATTAGATACGTGATAAGATATGTGAAAACACCATGCATTACGTTAAAAAAATACAGAAAATGCTGTTTTATATAAAACATCTCAATCACAGTGCAGAAAAACCGAACAACACTTAAATTGTTTGAAAAAAGATAACTAAATACTAATAAAGCGCACGTAATTAAATTAAGTATATATTACGCCAATGACAGAACATAAAATTCTAAATTGTGCGCAGTTGTTTGCCACCATACAGCGTGCATTAAGATAAAGTATGGTCCGTTTTATCCTCTTTAATATGACAATATCCAGAGGATTAAAAAAATAAAAATACTTTTATGTCTCTGTACTATAGGTTTAATTTACATAAATTCACAATTCTTTCATTGGACATATTCATAAAAAACACTTCAACGTGGATAACATTCTTGCAAATATTATGACAGTTTTCGTAAAGTTTTACGGACAGAACAAACAGAAAAGTGTTCTGACATGCGATTTAGCGGTAAATATTCTATGTTTATGCTATTAGTAATTTAGTAACAATTATTTAACCTTGGTGCATTTCTTTGAACACCTTCACAGATTTGATTTGACACTTTCTGATTCTGTTATCTAGGTGTAAAATACTTATATAAGACTATTCCAGTGTGGATGTAGTTTATGATTATTAATCGGTTACGCAGCATCCAGTATACATGCGTTTAGGCAAAATAAATAATCTTCCTGTTTTTTGGTGCAAATGTTCGATGTTTAATAATAATATCAGACAAGAGACTCGCACACGGGTGTGTTATCGGAGTCCTGACTGTGCATGGAGCTGAGGCCGGTGTCTGAATCTTCGTCATTAGTGTCGCACTTCTTTGAGAGCCCCCTGGCCTCTTCTACCCACCCGCTGTTCCTCCCCAAAGGGGGTGACATTTCACCCCCGGTAACTACGAAGTCATCTTCTTTCTCGTCTTCGGATTGCTTTGTCGCGTTGTCTCCATCCAAGGAGTCCACTTTTTCAATCAAACCCCTTAGTTCTTTTTCTTTCTCCTCCCAAATCTCCTGGCACAAATCCAGATCGCTTCTAATAGCCTCTAAGTCTGTGTTCAGGCGAAGTCCAATATATAAACTCGTGTCTAATTGTGTTTTGACCCTTTCTTCTTCTAAGAGCATCTCGTTTTCAGGTGATGTTATAGCTTCGGCAGCTGTTACCACTGCGCCAGGAGTCTCCAGCGTTGCGCTCTCTGTGTCTTTATTAGCGACTTGATCTTTGCGTCGTTTCATCCACCTTTGGTTCAACTCCTCCTGGATTTCTGCAGTAATATTGTCCATCACTGCCTGCTGCTCGGCCAGTTTATCTTGCAGAACAATAACTTCTTCACATTTCCTGGCGTATTCCTCGAAGTGAGAGGATGCGTCCGCTGGAAGCGGCGTGTCGTTTTCTCCATTTGAGTCCGTCTCGGGTTTCGCCTCTACTAGGTAGGTGTCTTGTACATAATTAATTCCATGTCTTTTCATCCTGTCGAAGTGAACTTTTGCCTCGTACCTGTCAATCTCTCTGTCGAGCTCTTTAATCCTTTGTATTTGCTGGCGGATTGTGTGATCTTGTGATATGACCAGGTGTACTAAAGTCTCCATTTTCTCAATGGAGGACGTATCTTTGGATAGAGCTTCCAGTCTCTTTTTATTGATTTTTTCCAGCTTTCTGAACGCCTTTCTAACAATCCTCCGCTGCTTTTCAGGGGAGAAAGCCATAGTGACCCTTGCCGTGCCCTTGTATATGCACGGACTCTCCTTACTGAGAACCACGCGCGCCTCTGCGCTTCGTGGTCCGTTGTTCGGTAAAGATGCTTCGTTTTTTACTAGCACAAATCTTACGTTTTCTTGCTCTTCCCCCCATGCACTCCAAAGGCGAAGTATTTTTGTTTTATTCGGCAGAATCCTCTCAAATCCTCTCCATTTCTCTACAATGCAGTAAGACTGCGGAGATCCAACCAGCATAGTCGCGGAGACGCATGTGTGTAAATTTTGATCTTCCAGGAGAACTTTGACTACGTCGGCGCAGGTTGTTCGTCTTGACAGCCCGCAGACCACCTTTTCCTCTCTGCAAACCCACACGGATATTTTGCATTCCTCTTCCTCCATTTTAAATTGTAAAAGTCAGTCCATTGCCATTTAATACCCTGTAAGGTATCACTTGCGTACATGCAAAAAAAAAAAAAAAACAACAAAAAACAAAAAAACTACCGCTTCAGCTGTGCATGCAGTAGCCCGTGCCCTGTCCAAACGGGCGACACTCAAATGTATAAATTCCTTTAATCCAAAATCATTTCATTCCATATTGTTTCAAAAGCAACTGAATAAGTCCCGGCGTCCGTGTAAAGTACCAGGGCCAGAAGGTGGTTACCGGGGGTTTTCCGAATACTTACGAGAAACTCAGGATGCGCATCCCACACGCTGGCTGCGCTGCCCGGAGTCCTCGCATCAGCACGGAGTGCTGCGTCTCTACTCTGTCACACGCACTTTTGTGAGTGGCTGGGCTTCCCCCTTTCTTTTTTGATCACATGACATGTCTAACAGTAAGTTCTTAAATACCACACACAGCGCCGCCCATTTTGTCTGTAGACAAAATTAAAAGGTTCAGATTCGAGAAGTTATTTATACAGTACTTATATGGATGGATAAATGAATGCATTTCTGATTAGACTATATAGACACGACATAAAGTGGCCACCTCGAACGACATGTGCATAAGCGCGACCGGACCGAAACATGTTAGAAATCGAAAATCTGCGATACTTCATTGCAAGTACGAATCGCACAATCGGGTTTTTTTCCCCACAGGCATTTGGGTTTTTGGAAGATCGCCTATTCCAGAGTGAACGTTGTACAAGACCGCCATTATTATTATTATTATTATTATTATTATTATTATTATTATTAGTATTAGTTAAACTAGAATGACCTCAGATTTGTACATACTTAAAAACATGTTTTGCTTACGTTATTTCAGTGCAGTTACATTTTACCTGAACTTAAGATGTGTTGTGTTGCTGTCTATACACCCAACTGCTCTAAAACAAGTTTTGCAATTATCAATTCAACCCAAGCAGGAATGATTGAAAACAGCGTTTTCTGCTTTACAGACAAGGGTGCCAAAGGGACTGTACACCGTTTCCTGAATTTAGCTTTGTTTACGCTTTGTGCCAGTTATAAAGACAAGTTTTCCACTTTTGTAAGCAAAGAAGCATTAAAGTTTGAGCAGATTATACAAGGGGTTGATTAACTCTAACCCAATGGCAAGTGTTGGGGGGCGGGGGTGCACGCATGATTTCTTTCAGTGGATGCATAGTAATTGCAACAAGGATCCCGAAAACAAAAGTAAACAAAGAGACAGATGGAGGGACCAATATGAAACAGAAGCACAGCAAAGCACATACGAGGATAACTTGTTGCAGGTTGACAACTGTATCAATGTGTGCTGTAAAATGGCAAAGTAAAACACCAATAACAACAGCTATGCAAAATTATTTAACAGTGGCATATGATGCTTGACGTTTTCAATTTGCATTTGAGAGAGAGAGAGATGCCTGCTAACTTAGTGTGGGCTGCGAGTTCGAGCCTGGGTCGCCCCGTAACACCCACAGCAGTTATTTCAACACTTTCTGCCAAACTGTTTTATGTCTTCTTGTATACACATTCAGACAATATGACAAATGTGTACACAATGCTTTCCCCACACCAGCAGAGGCTCATTACAAGATATTTAGACTTAAACGCTAAATAGTAAAACAATAAAACGTTGTCTGTGCGGAAATTCCTTATTATTAGTATATTGGGCTTTTACTTGATCAGACTTGTTCATGGAAGTAAGATCACAATCAGGGGTGTAGTAGAGGGGTGTAAACCTAGGGTGATTCCAAGGACCCTATGACAGAAACCGTCGAAAATTACAACATAGTATAATATCTTCACGTAACATTAACAATAACGTTTTTTATGGGAGTAAAAAAAAAAAAAAATATATATATATATATATATATATAAACACACACACACACA
>JABJVR010001380.1:0-19280 GCA_025773905.1 Chitala chitala
TGTGTGTGTGTGTGTGTGTGTGTGTGTGTGTCAGATCACAGCTTGAAACAACTGCACACCTTCATATATTTCAAACCTTTTGGAACTGTACAAACCATCGTGGTCTTTTAGATCAAGTAAACAGTTGTTTATCGTAGTGCCCAAAATTAGGCTGAGGCTGTAAAGCCAGGGCGAATGTGCCTTCTCAGTCACAACACCAAAATTGTGGAATGAGTTACCCATTTTTATTAAACAAGAATCTTCCCGTCTTTGATTAAGACAAATCTTTACGCATTTTTACTCTCTCAGGCTTATAATTTATTATGAAATTTTCTAAATTGTTTTTGATGACTCATAGTCATGGTAAGATTGATTTTCTTTTTATGTTACTGTTTGATGTTTGTCTTTGATTGTCCTTTTCTCTTTAATTTTAATGTTGGATTTGATATTATTATACTTTTGCTTGTTTTTTATATGTCTTTATGATATTGATCAGTTTATGAAGCACGTTGGTCAACAAAGCTGTATTTACATGTGCTACACAAATAAATTGACAGTGACATTAGCACTGCATCAACAAATGCCTTATGAAACTACATATTCCCCTCAGCAAGTCCAGACATTTCACCATCATAAATGACTATGCACAGTTCTGTGAACATCCCATCAAGGTCATCAGGACAATAATAATGGTCTGCTCCTCCTCAGTTATCCTCCCTGGCTTCTGCACTAGTCTCTGCCTTGCCCCTGCCTGAGCAGTTTACATGCCTGAGTACGAAAGATGCTTCGACGACTCTGGTGTCCACGTTATCATCAACGCTGGATGTCATCTGCCCATCAACTTCCAAACCAGTACACCATACGTCATTCAGCCCATAGCTAATGGAAGACCTCCACAAGGACAGGACTGACCTATGTGCTGCTAAAAGCAAATGGTGTAAAACACGAGATGTAGATAATCTCCATAAGTATCAATCCCTGCTTTCTTCTTTTTTTGCTCATGTTTCTGCTTCTAAAAAGTCATTTTACCAGAACAAAATTAACTCTGCCACTAATATGCACAAACTCTTCTCCACCTTCTCTAGTCTTTCCTACCCACCTCCTCCACCCTCCCCCTCATCTATTACAGAGGAGGACTTCACCTCCTTCTTCGATGAGAAAGTGACTGCCATCACCAGTTAATTCTCTGAGCCCCACCTGCAGACCCTCTGCTCCCCAGCAACATCTGCAACGTTCACCACTTTCTTAACTCTCTTGGAAAAGAATGTCTCGGATCTTCTTCACTCCCACTGGCCAACGACATGTCCACTGAATCCTGTCCCCTCACATCTTCACCAGACCATCTCTCCAGCTTTCATTTTATATTTGACCCACATCATCAATTCATCACTGACATTTGGTACCTTCCCCTGGACTTTCAAAGATGCCTGCCTCACTCCACTACTGAAAAAAATCCTCCCTGGACCCATTGATTCCCAAGAACTACCGACCAGTATGACTTCTTCCATTCTTATCTAAAATACTTGAACGAGCTGTCTTCACCCAATTGTCTATGTTCCTATTACAAAATGATCTACTAGATGTCCACCAATCTGGCTTCAAGAAAGGGCATTCTATTGAGAGTACACTTTTAACTGTCGCTGATGCCCAGCATGCTGCAAGATTGAACTCCCTCTCCTTTGTCATCATCATGCTCGACCTGTCTCCTGCATTCGACACAGTGAATCACAAGATACTTCTGGCAATTGTCTCCAACCTCAGGATATCTGGTACTGCCAATAGTTTGCCTCCTACCTTTCAGAAATTTGTTACAGAGTATCCTGGAGGGGTCAAGTGTCAAAGCTTAGGACTCTGGTGACAGGGGTCCCCCAAGGGTCTGTACTGAGTCCACTCCTTTTCTTACTATACACAACCTCCCTGGGATCAGTTATCAGTTTGCATGGCCTCTCTTGCTATTGCTATGCTGATGACACCCAACTGTTCCTGTCTTACCCACCCTCAGACACAGATGTTTCTACTAAAATTTCTTCTTGCCTTGCAGACATTTTGAGATGGATGGATGATCATCACCTGCAGCTGAAACTCTCCAAAACTGAGGTGCTGATCATCCCAGCCAAGAACTCCATTCCCAGCTAACTGTCTCTGAACCTCGGCACATCAACTATAACTTCTACCACATCAGTGAAGAACCTAGGAATAGTGATGGACAGCAACCTGACATTCTCCGAACACATTGCAACAGTCTGCAGGTGCACCTTAAAACTTAAAACCTCAAGTCTTTTTCATCTATGCTCCATTGTTGCAAGGCTGTTCATTTGTAAATGTTCATCTATCTTACACAACACTTACATTTTATATGTTTATGCTTTTCCTTTACTTGAATGACTTTTGAGACAATTGCTTGACTTAACCATGTGCACTTTGAAGACAGGACAGCACTTACTGTTAGTTAGATTCTCTGATACTGTTTGATCTAATTTGTGATATGTACATGTACTATTATTCATTGTAAGTCGCTTTGGAAAAAAGGCATCTGCTAAATGAATAAATTTTAATGTAAAATCAAGGAAAACTGAAAGCTCTAGATTTAATACAAGCACAAACTGCAAACACTAACACTGAGTACAGAGGGAATAATGCTCAGTACATATTAACACACTACCATGCACCAGATATAAGACATACAAACCCTAAAATAGAACCTCAAAAAAATACTAAACCCAGGTGAAATCACTAAGACAAACAAAGGTGAGAACAAGGTCAGTCATAGATGCTAAAGAAATTAGACAAGATAGATAAAGCAGAAAAAGTAGACAAGATAAGATACAGCACAGAACGTAGACAAGACAATAAACTTAGAGGAGTGACAAAAACCCAAACATTAAGAAAGAAGAGGTGTGGCCTCCTGATTGGGCGGTCAACGTACCAACATAGACATCACAGTATCCCCGTTCCCCCAAAGGGGCATCTCCTGATGCCCCTGACAAAGCACCCATCACCAAAAAAATATATATAATAAATAGTAATAAAAATAATTAATTAAACAAAAAAAGGAAATACAATACCAGACTAATACAGAAACAGGACAAACTCTGAAGATTCAGACAAGGGGAAGGAAACATGATACACGATAAATCAAAACAATAGACTGACAAAACATTGGGACAGAACAGACACCTACACATGACACCATGCAACATGGACACTGATCATGAGTAATGCAACATGAACAAGGATCTGACGAGGTGAAACACCAGACAAAGGTTAGGCAGAAAGAGACATAAAAACCAGAAACAAGTTGCAAGAACACTGACCAGGGAAAGGTAGAGATGTTATAGGAAATACAAGACTGGGGAACCAAGAGAG
Organism: Chitala chitala; assembly: GCA_025773905.1. Taxonomy (NCBI): domain Eukaryota; kingdom Metazoa; phylum Chordata; class Actinopteri; order Osteoglossiformes; family Notopteridae; genus Chitala; species Chitala chitala. The sequence goes on from JABJVR010001380.1 coordinate 3,346, forward strand.
ATCCAAGAAAGACAGGACATAAGGTAACCAGGCCACATGACATTGAACAGGTCCTTGAAATCCAGGACCTAGCCAACAGCTAACAGTTCCCTTTAACACATTAAACCATTCTAGAATCTGGACCATAGTGGTCAACCATGTCCCCACATGTCCTAAAATAGGGGCATGTCACTGATGCTGGCCAACACATCTCTGTGTTCCAGAAACTTGTCTCTTCCTCTGAGCACAGAAGCTGGGGTCAAGGGCATCGTAATGGTAGTCAAGATCAATGGTTTACATGATTAGGAGTGGAATGGGACTGTTGATCTTGGAGGAACAGAAGCACAAAAACACTCTGAGGGATACTTCATGTTCATGGAGCAGGTGACGCTGATGGCACTGGAACATGGTTAAGAGGTCACACAGGCAGCTGGGCAGGCAATACTGGTGGGTGGGCAGGTGACACTGGCGGCTGGACAGGCACAGGACATAGAGATGTGGGTGATGTTGATGAGGCAGAGCCAGGCTGGGCTGCAGGCACTGGACACAGCAAGCCAGGCTGAAGCACAGTCACTGGAAACAGCAAGCTGAGCTGAGGTGCAGGCATGCGGATTTGTGACATGGATGAGGCAAAATTAGACATAGGGAGCTGGATGGTAGACCTAGCTTTCACTAAGATCCTTTTACAGCTCTGGGAGGTAGAATGAGTTGCAGGCACAGTGTCACAGTGTTTTGAGAGCCAGGCTGAGCAATGGCCTGGAGAGTCATGGAACTAGGGATAGCATAGCTTCTGGGAAATGGTAGCCTTGGTGCCCTGGGTGCTTGGTATTAGGGATAAAAATTTGCTCTGATGGTGGGAATGTAGTTTGGAGGACTTTCAATAGCCAATATTTCGCCACAAACATGATTGTGCATCCTCGTCATTCATTGTTTGGGTAAATCCATTACTGCCATGCTGCCTAGATGAAGAATCTGCTAATCTGCTCAATCCTTGTACTCACACCTACACCTGTCATTTATTTTATCTAGCCTCACCACGTGAAACTCGTTTATGTATTTAAGACTCACACTCTAAGCCTTCATTGCAAGGCAGTTTTCTTCTGTCCATGACGACTACCGAGCAAGCTAACATTTCTCTTCTGAGCCCCTTTCATGAGCCCATGTTCATTCCTCCTGCTCTTTCCCCATATTGCCTGTGTTTTACATTTGGCTGGCTACTCCACCTAACACCATTCTCTCTGCCACATCTATCAAACAGTATTTTTGGTTTCTAGCTGTACAGAATTAATAAATATCACTTCTCTGCAATTGGATTTCCTTGTGTCTGTGGGGTGTTTTTGTGAGTGTTATAATAATTCAAGTAGTAACTGTACTGTACTGTACTGTATTTGTTTGCTATGCATTTCTTCTTTTTAGTTGTTACTGCTCAAATGCCATCTGGTTATGGTTAAATCCTGCTTTGCCTTAGACAGAATCAAATATCCAATTACAAATATAAATTATATCATTATAACAAATGTAAAATTTAATGCAGTTGTGATGCATAGACATGCTTATGGTACACTTGTAATAGAGAGAAATTGTAGGTAAAACACTCAAAATGATTTTTATAGGACAATTAATTTTCACATCTTAAAAACAATACTTTCTACACCCATAAGACTACGCCGCATCCCCTGCTCTCAGAGTGATAGCTTTGTGGTGTATTTCTGGCAGTTTTCCTTTGATCCTTGACAGCACACTGAACAAGCTTCTCACTGAAGCCAGTCATGCTATGGATAACCATTGATGGATGGACTATGAACAGGTGAGAAATCATTTATGACCTAGACTAGAAAGCAGAACTTAAACCATTGACTAAATGCCAAGGTAAGACTCGTGTAAGGTTAGTTTATCAAAGGCAGCTGTATATGTCAGACAGTGGAATGACAAATTGTATTTTCAGGTCAATAGCACCAAACACTTTTCCAGAAACTGGTTTTTATATTTTGCATATACTACAGTCACTGTTTGTTCCCAAGTACATTGGAGTAGAATGTAAAACTCCATCCATCCATCCATCCATCCCGTATCTTAACCGCTTATTCCTGGTGAGGGTCACGGGAAAGCCTGGAGCCCATCCCAGAGCACATAGGGCGCAGGGCAGGGGACACCCAGGGCGGGGCGCCAACCCACCACAGAGAATGTAAAACTCCCTCTGTATTATTGTTAAAGTGTCATATTTTGTGGATAAATTCTTTAGCATGAAAAGTGCAAAGCCTCAGACTTCAGCTTTGTTCTGCTGTGTCATCTGAAGTTACATTGGCCTTTAATTACTGTATTATATAAGCAAATCTGAAAAATCCATCACCTCAACACACTGACAGTATAGTTAAACTGGCATTATCTTCTGTAACCACAGATTCTGGACATTATATATATTCTGACCAATTTTTTCAGAAAAGATTTAAATATCGTCACCTTTGTAAATATACTCACCTTACGGAAATGTATTATTCCAGACATGTATTTAGGAGCATAAAGATTTATTAAATGATGATGAATTTACGTGCTCATCTACAATAATTTGTAAAAACTGGCTTTTTTGTAAAGTTGATTTAAAAAATATGCATACCTTATCTGTCAGAATACTTTAATACTGTCTAAATATGATACTTGTTTTGTAACTGTGAGCTTTTTAAGCGATTTTAGTTTTGCTGTTGGCAAATTTTTAGGGCATATCGCCTGCAGACAAATCTCACTGTATCGCTGCTTTCAGAGGGCTGCTGAGGCACAGCAGTCCAGCATTTACATTTTTGTTTGATTAATGCCGAATTGTAATATTTAACACATTGATGTCTGCCATCAGTTAAGCTATAGATAAAATACTAGAGCTCTGCTTATACAAGATAACAGGGTGGGATATTTTGCTGTGTGCTGGGTATTGTAAATATAAATGTACTGTGCATTAAAAATATTTATTAACCTGAACTTAAATAATGCATTTTTTTCAGTGTACATCAGTAGCAAACACTAGAGAGCGCATGTGGGCCAACATGTTACCAGTCCATAGTGTTATCTGGCAGCATAACCTCGCCACACTTTTAATAAAATTATATGTGCGCGTGTGTGTGTGTGTGTGTGTGTGTGTTATTTGTTTATTTATTTATTTACTTATTTCTTGCCGATATTCAAGCACTACAGATGAACAACTGGGTCAAAAAATATAAAAATATAAATTAAACGTTCTATAGAGTTGAACAAATGAACAAAGCACTAACTGACTTTCACACTTCATGTGTAAAACGTGCTCAATATTAAGTGAGTTTTTTTTTGTCTGTCATTCCATTTTACTGCATATAACTTTTTAAATGAATGTTATGATTTCTTTAGCTGATCATTTATTTCTTAGCTACTTTATTGAGGTAACACCAATGTCTGATCAAAATTTTATTTGAATATCAGCATTAGAAATGTTTGTTTAAAAAATAGTGATGCAATAAATACTTACTTACAGGTGTTTGTGATTCTGGTTCCTTCATAAGACCTGAAGTGAAGATTGGTACGCCAGACTGTGGAAGGTGGCAGCAAGCACAACTGCATTTAATGTATGACAAATACATGAAAATAAAACACTTTATACTACTAAAAATGATCGTAATAAAATACTGCTATGATGAAAAATGAGTACTGGAGATGCCTTGGTTTTAACATAGAATTTAAATGACATTGTATAAAGCATAACAAGAAAACACCTAACAAGGATAACATTCTCCATATCAGATTATTGAAATTGAAAACAATAAAGCATAATTAACTCCCCTCCCCAACACCATTCCCACCCCACTTACTTGGATATTAAACTTAGAAACATCTCTGCCCTCATGTTGTACAATTCAATGGAATGTGAAATTCCTTGATTACAGTGCAGCACTGATGGGCGGGCACGCACATAATTTGTATTGTATACCCTGTCATTACATCGGTCTCCCTCTCCGGTGAGCTGGCTGCCTCCCCCCGGCTTTCACCAAGAGGGCGGGCTGCTGAAACAGTAGTGGGAGAATGAGAGGGTTTGGCATGCCGTTTTTTCCTCTGGCTGCTTAATACTCTACAGGACTTGAACCTCTCAGGAGAGGATAATAGAGGCAGAGTGCTGGTTTAAGTCTATGCCTGAGAGGCTTCTAGGGGACGGAGTGTGATTCGATTTTGCCATAGTAATCGTCTGTCTGTAAGGTGCTGATTATAGGCTGCTCGCTGTTTCCAGCAGAGCCCACCGATGAGTCAGACAGAATTTACTCCTCTTCTGTCAATGTGCCTTCTGGTGAAATGGTAGAATACACGTTTCTTATCCCCATGGTGTTAAGCCTGAGAAAAAGGGGGTAGCGGCAGATGGCAAAGATGGAGCCATGGATGATAAATTAGGCTCACTTTGTGCAAAAATAACAAGCAGAACTGAAATAGCTCGTCTGCAAAGTAAAACATTAATCCAGACACGTCTTTACTCACAAGTCTATTTGAATAAATTTGCATTTTTTCATTCATGAAAAAAATAGATGTTTACTCTGATTCACAGTTTTAGAAGCTGCACAACTGAATTTAATTAAAGTATGTAATCTGACCATAAATCACCTGTTTTATGTTATATATGCGAAGAATGATTGTTTGATTTCACCTTCTTTTGACATAAATACTTATTAACCCAAGAATGATTCAGAAATACAATTTTATTCGTGTGTGATTGTTGTTGCAATGCCAGACTAATAAATGCATGAATATTAGTAGATCTGAGCCACAATATCCTACGTTTTTTGAGCAGTACAAACTGGCCCAGAGATTGATAAGGACTCGGATGCAGAGCCCACGACTTAAGCACCAAAGTAATGTTAACAGTGTTCACAGCGCAATCCAAAACCAGGGTGCAGAAATTCATGCTTTTGTCTGTGACAAAAACAGCAAGAGGAAAAAAATCACTAGGGCAAAGATAGGCTGGGACTAACGAAAAAAATCATAAAGCAAAGAACACCCAACCAAGTCAGTCTTGAAATCATACATAGACATGGAATTTATCACGTCAGTGTTTACTGTGACAACAGTGTAAATCACTGTAAAATGTGAAAACAGACGTAGGTAATAGGTTCATGAAAGCATGGTCTGCCCTACAACTGAAATTCATTGATCTTTGACTACATAAAGATATATGTAGAATATTTGAGTTTGCAATTCCTTTTTTTAATTGTGTAACACAGCATGAAGATCACATTCCATCTATACACGTCTTTACAGTATGCTAGTTTTGTTTCAAATGACATGCTGACAGAAAATATTGTTGGGCATTTAATAATATAAACATTTTCTTGAACAGTAAGCTCACAGCAGTGCTCTCTGGATTTCATTTTATTACTATATATGCATCTTTTCTGCAATCGTATTTGGGTTTGCATTCATTATGTCAAAAACCCTTTATGATGCAGCAAAGAGCCTTAAGTGCAGAATGGCATGGATGAATTCTCTAAAATGGCTTATGTCTATGTCTGCTCTTCTTTGACCTCTCTGTTTTGCAGAGACAGGATTGTGGTGTCTGTACATTCTGTACAGAATGACAGAACGCTGTGACTGGAGGTGTGGATCGGTGATTGGTAAAGAGCACGTGACCCTCCATATGAAGCCTGCCTGTGACGCAGTAAGGGGGTTGGATCTGTTCTTCCGATGTGCCTCCCTCGCCTCATGCTCTCAGCAGCCTCCTGCAGTGCAGCTCAAGCATCGCATACAGAGGGCAAAGATACTGCAGTGCCAGCAGCCAGACAGCCAGCCCTGTCTGGGATGCTCAAACCACCTTACTGAATACGTAATATGAGCTCTGGCAACATAATGCTGCTCCTGGAGACAGCAGCCCAGCAGCCCAGCAGCCCTACACTTTGGCTCTTGATTGGTTGCTGTGTACTGCAGTCTACTATGGGGAACTCGTTCCCAGTCCCATAATCCTTCAGAGACAGGGAGTGGGATGAAGTTGCAGGAGCGGGTAACACCTGTGGGGCCCTGTGACCAGTTCCTTCTTCCTTACTCTTTCATCTTCCCCCACACTCTACATACCGATTCCCATTAGGCATCTTCCTATACCCTGGGGCTTTGTCTTCTTACCAAGTTATACCGCAGTAAAACTAAACTAGCCATTGAGTACAAATACCTCTTTAAAATGAACTAAATAAAACTTAAGGAAATTTACTTGTGCACTGTTGAGCATAAAATTACTTAAAATGTAATTTATTATTATCTTTACACTACCTAGCTTTTTAGAACAAAAAATACTGTTGTCTATGTTACAAACACTGACAATTTCCAAGTTATACTGAAAAGAAATTTCATGTCTGCATTATGCCAGGTAACAACTACAAGCACTACAATTTGACCCAAAAATTACACAAAACATTTTTTGACAAATGGTAGAATATATTTATTAATTAGACCAGTGTCAAAATGCCATGTGATTAACTCAACTGTAAATATTATGCTTAATGTTTTTCAGTTGTCAAAATCCATACAGGGTAGTTTCCTTCCTGGCAATAACCACAGACTAAAAGAGGATGAATAAAGGAGAACATCAGAACGAGGTTAAAGTTAAAGGAGAAGCTCAAAGTGACACTGGCTGGGCGTCCTCTGGACAGGGCAGTGGCTTCAGGTTTCCACTTGGCTGGAATGGCTTCAGAAGTCTGTCTTTTGTTTAAGTTTTAATTGAAAGTCAGCAAGAAGCAGGGGCCCCTGTCTGTGCTGTCACTCCATTTTAACATCTCTGTCTTGGCTGGATCTGATCGGCGTCCCAGGAGAGTCAGTGCCTGCGTCATTCACAAAAATCATTGAAATGGCATCGACCTCAAAGCATTTCATTGAGAAATCTTTTTATAGCATAGCAGCACAGCCCTTACCTGATTAACATTGCACTCAGCGCTGCGTGCCTGTTTGGATGGATGCACTTTGCATCCTGAGAGACCAGCACACACTGCAGGGTGTTATATTTTTTTAAGCAATTATCAACAATTTGTGAAGGACAGCATGTCAGTTTTAGCAAACCAGTGCGGCGTATATTAAGTAATCTATTACATACAAAGGATTGTTGTTTATCAGAACTTATACTGTGTTTTCATGCATATAACATTCAAAAAATACGATGCACTGAAAATGCATTTTACACAGGATGAAAAGAGGATGATGCACATAAAACACACAATTAGCTCATGTGCAACAATCACCAAAAGGAAATGCAACAACTGTGGGCTAAATAACCAAAGCAGGAATCAGCGTTGCTTGTAAAGGGCTGGATGGGTTTAGCTGTAATACACTTTCTTTGGTTTTACCCATTTAACCATTCATGCCTAACACTATTTTTGACAGGAAAACACTGGGCTGTATTGCCCTGACTCACTAATCTCCCTTATGATAATGAAAATAACATCCCCAGCAGCTACACATGCTAAGCAAATAATATTACAAACAACACAATGAGGAAAACAACCAACACAAGTAAACACATAAGTACCAGGATCAAGACGCTGGCGCATGTACACAGTGGGGCCCAGCATTTGTTTGGATTTTGTAAATTGCTCTTTATTTTCTTTATAATTTTAAGCTATGTGACTCAGTACTGCTTTTACTGGATACATATACACATGCTCTGTTCTGATGTGTTGATGATGTCACTACCCAGCAGACAATGTTAACATTCCTGAACCAGAAGCCCTGGACAAATAAAACAGTGTGTCTTCTGCTAAAAGCAACAGCATGCAGGCTCATATCTGGTGGTGCAGAGGAATACAGTGCATTAAGGGCTAACCTGAAAAAGGGCATGAACAGAGCCAAAAGGAAGTGCCACCAGAAGACTGAAGAGCACTTCAACAGCTCTGACCCTTGATGCATTCAGACCATTCTGAATTACAAAAGGTTCTAAAGCAACAACACACCCCTCCCAAACAAAGTTCATCACAATTTATGCTCATTTTGAAAGGGACAGTACCGCCACCAAAATCCTGCCCCCCCCCCCCCCCCGATGACCAGCCGCTGATGTTCTTCTTCATCGAGGTGCAGGATAAATGCACAAAACGCTGCAGCAGCTCACAGCATCCCTGGCTCTGTGCTCAGGGCATGTGCACAACAGCTTGCTGGGCTCTTGTCCCTGGCCCAGGCAGATCTCCCCATGTCTCAAAACAACTACAATGGTGCCTATGCCAAAGCATTCTGGTACATCTGGTCTGTATGACGTCTACTCTGGCACTTACTCCTATTATTGTTAAGCGTATGGAGAAAATGGTCATGACCTGGCTAAAAGTGTGTTTCCCTCCCATCCTGGATCCTCACCAGTTTGCCTGTAGGTCCAAACAGCCAATGGGGAACTATCTCCTCTGTGCTATACTCTACCCTGACACCACTGGACAATAGCAACATTACATCTGTCAACCCCTGAAGATCTAGCCCTTACAAGAAACTATACTTGTCCTTACAAAATGGTGCCAACTCTTACACAACCAAATCGCATTATCACTGCCTAGAATTGTTGCCTAAATGTATGTTGTCCAGACATGCGCATGCTGCAAATAACATGTAGGCTTAATTCCAAACCAAACAAGAAAATCCAGCAACAGCCACCGAAGTTGTCTATTTCAGCATTTGATACTCTTGACTAGTGCAAATAATTATTAAAAGTGACTGTGTTGGCATGTTTACCAGAACATGATCGTGTTTCAGGATAGTCTGATACTTCAGCTATGTGGGTTAAAGAGCATGGTGCACGTTTGGCTGACTGCATCACCTGAAGGCTTGTTACAGTTCATCACAGATATCTGCTCCTCTGACTATTAATACATTTCAGTTGTTTTTTTTATATTATCATTTTACATTCAAAAACATCCTACCTACTATCAACTTCTTTTTTATAGTGATTTCCTGTAAAGCAAAAGTCACATGTGCAACAGGAAGAACCCTGTCAGGGCTTGAACCCACATCATCACAGCCTGCTCAGCACTACCACAAAAGAATACTGATAACTGATCTAAAGACTTGAGCTAGTCATTTATGGGACTAATCAGACTCTTGCCCTAACAGAGATTGCTACTTTAGCAGTATTTACTCCACCATCCATGCAAACAATTCAGTAATATACGAATCTGTACAAAAGACACAGTATAACTTCTTGATTCAGAAGTACATTGTCTTTACAAAACACAAGCCAGTCTTATCTAAACAAGTAAGGGAAACCCTTATCTAGAAAACTAATGCATCACTGTTTGAAAGCGCAAATTTCATTCATTTGCATTTTTTTTATTTCCACAAAGAAACTGATTGTTTCCTTTGCTATTGCTAATACACTGGAAAGAAATTGAGTTTTATAAAATTCAGATTTTTGTCAAAAATGTAAAAAATACATAAAAATAAAACATTACCACTAATGTCAATGTCAGTTTATTTATACAATACATTTCATACAACAGTGTTGTCCAAAGTGCTGTACAGCCACATAAACAAAAGGGAATAGGCATAAACAGGGTATAAAGGAAACCGAGGCAGGTAAGGTAACATTCAGTATTAGGCAAAAACAGGCAAAAAATATAATGAATGGAGTCAGAGTGTCTTTGGTTTGGCTCATGTGTTTGGACTGGGGGAAAATAGGCAGTACCTAGAGAAAGCCCACAAAGCACAGGGTGAACACACAAACCTTATGCACACAAATTAGAGATTATATTGCAACCTTCAGCCCTGGAGGTGTGAAGCAACCAGTTAGTAATACTAACCAACTTCAGTAGTAAAACATCCAAATTCTCTTATTTGTATGTTGTCAGCTGTGTTTTTGGTTACATTTAAGTGCATCTGAAAAACCCAAGTCTGTAAACATGCTCATGAAAGAATAGAAATTGCAGTACCAGTAATTAAAAGATCAGTGACACATGGTTGGTTGTGTGAAACAACAATTTTAGCATTTCACACCAGCTTTCATTACGTGCACGCATTGGTCTGCACAACTGAACACTGTTACTTCAGGTACAGTGATGTCACTCACCATTTCACTCCATTCACTATTTTACATACCTAAATCTCACATAAAATGTTAAATTAAACCAAACAATATCAAGATATAGACAATTACATCAATGTTATGATGGCCATATATCCATTACAAAATACCAAACCACTAATCCATTTTGGGGTCATGGGTGGCACAGACTTGATCCTGGGCATCTTAGGACACATGATGGGTTACCCTGGAGAGGCTTCCAACCCATCACAGGACACACACACAATTTTTATTTTGCCAGTCTACCTAACTAGCATGTCTTTGGGAATGTGGGAGGGACCCCACACATGCACAGGGAGAACATGCAGACTCCATACAGTTTCAAGAGCCAGATTTGAAATCACATCCTTGGAAGAGCCACTACACTGTTCATGTTCCAGTGTATTTTCATCCATTCACTGTTGTCTTTTGCTGAGTTTGTAAAGCATAGGGGAAGGTAGGAGGATCAACCACACTTTATCTCAACAACTAAGTCAGCAAAAGACTGCTAAGTATGATATTTTTCATATTTTATCCTGATTGTGCTTTTAACAGTGTTGTAAACTCCAAGTGGCATTAAAACAAATAATAAGTAGACCCTTCAGCAGCACAGATGACAGTAAATATGGCAATACAAGTGTTTCTTTTGTAATTTGGCCAATAAATATACCACATTTATCAAGTGCTTCTACTGAAATTTGTTCACTTCTGCTTCATAGCTTACTTTCCTGAAACGGGTTAATATAATACATTAAAATGATAAATTCAACTGTCCCTCTGCTACCTCCAAGCTAAAGGTCTTAAGAGAGTGAGCTATGTGCACTTTTATACTGATCTAGCCCTTCCAAAGGATGAGCCTATATCTCCACTCCACAGGCTATCCTGGAACATCCACACACACCTGGGGTATGATGCTCTCTTTCAAATGTGCTGTTTATCAAACTGTAAGGGAGATTTCCTAAAAGATACTCAGATTCTGAAAATGCATGTTAAACAAGATATGTTTGTCTGGAAGTCTTTGAGGGGTCTCATAAAATTATTAATAAGTAAGGAGTTTGGTAGAGGGGAACATGAAGAAACAAGAGGAAAGAAAGAAGGAAAACTGGAAGATGAAGGTGGGCTCAGTGTTCTTGGGTTTCCCATCTCAGAATAGGCCACATTAATGAAGTACACTGGAGCTACTCTTCATGCACCCATCTTCATCACAATGTCCACCAAAAATGAAAAATGTGTCTTGGCCTTTCAGATGGCCTCACTGTCTGCTTCTCCACTGAAGCACTGATTAGTTGACTGCAGACAGCCTTAAAATAACAAAACTGTAACACGCCCACCCCAGCATCACACCCTAGCTGACATAGATCAACTACCAACTTATTATGCGAACCTATGAATTATTCATTCTATTCTCTGACACTATTTAAACTCTGTATAGTTAGAACAACATTGCTGTGCCTGTGATGGACAATTACAGGTATGCTGCTCACCTGGTATTCTGTGTGTCATGCCTTTCGGAAATCGCTAATCGCTAATGAAATTTAACTGTCCTGATAATATTTAACATAATATTTACCGGTTGTCTGAGGTAAATATTATGTATTCCCTCCACTCCCTTTTGATGTCAAGTATTGCCAAGTCACTGATGAAGAATACTGACTACTGTGTACCTCTCTTCTTGTGTCTGCTGAAGTCATCCCTCATCAACAGACAATTTCAGTATCTGTTCATGGATGATTTTTTTGGCATGGCAAGGCTGAAAGACAGCCTATCCCTCCTCAGCTGCATGGTGGAACATTGTTAAAGAGAAGGATAAAGCTCTTGTGATACACTACTTCAGCCATGTAAAGACCGCAGGCTCTACATAATCCATGTTTTGGAGGATAAACTGCAGAAAGAACACACCCTATATAACAATGGGGGCAATTTTAACCACACATACATGTGGGCCCTTAAGGCCAGGCTTACGGTTCTGCATGAACACTCCAGTCTGGCTCTCCTGTTTAAAGCCAGGTTGCAGTTTGCCAACAAGAACAAGCAATGCACTGCCCTCTACTTTCAAAGGGTCCAAAAAGTCCAGGAGAGGTATTTTACCTTCCACCGGGACTCTGAGGGCAGGACCTTCTCAGATACAGATGCTGGGGGTCACTAGAGAATTTTATTCTAACCTTTTTAAAAGGATAGAGACAGAATTTGACGCAGGGGAGCAATTTTTTCTTACAACAAGCCTAGTCTTCCCAGCAATGCTTGGGATAGTTTAAAGGCTCCCTTTACTCTGGCCAAGCTGACCGATGTCCTCGGCAAGATGAACCAGTGCAAGGTCCCTGGCCTTGATGGAGTCCCAATGGATTTTTACTCCATGTTCTGGAATTTGTTAAGATATAAGATACTAGATGTAGCCGCAGTGTCAGGGCATGCTCACCGAGAGCATGAGGGTCAGGGTGCTTTCTTTGTTGTACAAAAAAGGGCAACCTCTCTGACTTAGCCAACTGGAGGCCCCTGACTTCACTGCAACGTCCCTCTGCAGCTAGTGAGCCTAAATGAGGAGAAAGTGTTTGACTGGGTAGACCACTGATTCCTGGTTAGGGTTTGCATGGGCTAGGTTTTCAACCCAAATTTTTAGAATAGATAGGTACGCTGATTGCAGAGGTTGGAAGCTGAGTTTCTATTAACGCCTCCCTCAAAATTGAACAAAATAGGATAAATGTGGCCAGCTTCTCAGGGCTCTGACACTGATAGGCAGGGCCTCTGCTGCAGATTTTGTGCCCCATAAAAGATACTGGTAGATGTTATATTATCTTATAATTTTTGAAGGCATCTGGAAACTTCCTAGATTTTGACCCATTTATGACACTATGACATCACCACAGATAGGACTTGTCAGAAATAACCAAGTAACCTGGTAGGCCATATCTATATGTTCCTTGTTTTGTATATATGTATATATTTCCTTAAACAAGGAAATACAGCATATACGCAGACAAACAAAAAATTAGTTTCTGTCTCAAAGGTAGAGGCACATTTATCATGGTGTTGACAAAACTTCGGTAATTTTAGGTCAAATAAAAATCTGTACATTAAAGATGACTCAAATGGTCTATTTAAAAAAAGCTTCTCTGAGGTTTTTTTAGTCAGGTGTGTGAGCATAAATGTTTACACAAGATGTCTGTAAGGAATCAATAAATGCAAGTGTTTGGTCATGCTGCTCCCACATATTCAACACATTGTGCCTGAGTCCCCAGCATGCAAAAAGCATCACTTTAATGTTCTCCTACAATTTTTCAATTCAATTCAATTTATTTTTATATAGCACCTTTCACAATGTGCCACAAAGCGCAAGTGATTTACACAAGAAATTGCAGATATTGACGAAGAAACCATAAGAATTAATACAAATCAATGAAGCCAGACAACACTATTGTTTGTAAAAATGTGTATTGGAATAACAAAGCACTGAATAAAATTGCATTTTAATGGGATTTATAACTTTATATCTATTTTACAAAATTTGCATTTACAGCATCCACAAGTAGAGGAAATAGGAGTTCAGTTTTAACCACACTCTGCTACCTTTCAGAGTGCAGAAATGAGCTTCCCCATGAGGTTAGGCACAGCCCTGGGGTATTAATCAGAGGATGATTCTCCCTGACAGCTCTTGAACAGGTATGTTCTTTCCTACAGCTTCACAGCTGCCCTGAGCTTCGCTGACCGTGCTCTGGGGTTCTCTCGTATCTCATCCTCCATGGGAACCATCACCTTCTTGTGAAGGCAGGCCCAGCGAACATGCTTGCTGGTTGACTCTTCTTGTTCCACCTCCTCCTCCTCATTTTCCTTCTCAAGCTGACCTTGAACAGTGGCATGACGAAGTCTCTGGCGGGGGTTTCGGCAAGGTGGTGCTGCAACATCCATACCGTGCAGGAAACGCTTGACCACACGGTCCTCCAGAGAGTGAAAAGTAAGCACACAAATCCGGCCGCCAGGCACCAGAAGCCTTTCAGCCTCTTGGAGTCCAGCATATAGCTCATGCAGCTCATCATTGACAAAAATGCGCAGTGCCTGAAAGGTCTTGGTAGCTATGTGTGAAGGTCGTTCCAGCAGGTCTCTGCGAGCATACAGGGCATAAGGGGAGAACGCACCTACAGGGAAGGAAAATGCAAAACAACACTGATAGTGTTAACACGACATGAACATCGAGCAAAATCAAACTTGTTTTTTTTACATTTGAAGAAATGGCAGTATCATATTCAATAGCACTCAGTATGCAGCTGTTATATACAGGTATACGCACATGTGGACGAATTTGATTGTACCCTTCCATTAAAGAAAGAAAACCCCACAATGGTCACTGAAATAACTTGAAACTGACAAAAGTAGTAATAAATAATAATTTATTGAACATTACGTAATAAAAATCAGACATTGCTTTCGAACTGAGATTCAAGAGAATAATTTAAAAAACCAATGTAACAGGCTTAGACAAAATGATGGGATCATTAACCTAATATTTTGTTGCTCCTTCTGAGGCAATTGTTGCAACCTAGTGATTTCTGTAGCTCTCACTGAGACACCTGCACCTGTCCACAGGTAGTTTGGCCCACTTGTCATGAGAAACCTGCTTCAGCTGTCTCAGGTCTGAAGGCTGCCTCTCCAGACTGCATGGTTCAGCTCTTTCCACAGATGTTTTATAGGATTTATATCAGGGCTTATAGAAGGCCACTTCAGAATAGTCCAATGTTATATTCTTAGCCATTACTGTGTGGTTTTAGCTGTGTGTTTTGGGTCATTATAATGTTGGAGGACTAATGACCTGCAACTAACACTGAGCTTTCTGACACCGGGCGATACGTTTCACTCCAGAATGCCTTGATAGTCTTGACATTGCATTGTACCCTGGACAGATTCAAGACACCCTATGCCAGATGCAGCAAAACAGCCACAGAACATATACTTTATTGCCAAAAGTATTGGGACACCCCTCCAAATCATTGGATTCAGGTGTTCCAATCTCCTCCATGGCCACAGGTGTGTCAAATCAAGCACCTAGGCATGCAGACTGCTTCTACAAACATTTGTGAAACAATGGGTTGCTCTTAGGAGCTCTGTGAATTCAAGTGTGGTACCGTGATAGATTGCCACCTGTGCATTAAGTCCATCTATGAAATTTCCTCGCTACTAAATATTCCATAGTCAACTGTTAGTGGTATTATAACAAAGTGGAAGCAACTGGGAACAACAGTAACTCAGCCACAAAGTGGTAGGCCATGTAAAATGACAGAGCGGGGTCAGCACATGCTGAAGTGCACAGTTTGCAGAATTCACCAACTGTCTGCAGAGCCAATAGCTACAGACTTCCAAACTTTGCGTGGCCTTCAGATTAGCACAACAACAGTGCGTAGAGAGCTTCATGGCATGGGTTTCCATGGCCAAGCTGCTGCATCCAAGCCTTACATCACCAAGTGCAATGCAAAGCGTCGGACGCAGTGGTGTAAAGCACACCGCCACTGGACTCTAGAGCAGTGGAGACATGTTCTCTGGAGTGACGAATCATGCTTCCCTGGCTGGAAATTCGATGGATGTGTCTGGGTTTGGCAGTTGCCAGGAGAATAGTACTTGCCTGACTGCACTGTGCCAATTTGGTGGAGGGGCTTTATGGTGTGGGTTGTTTTGTCAGGGGTTGGGCTTGGCCCCCTTAGGTTCAGTGAAGGGAACTCTCTATTACTCATAGTACTTAGTAAGGATGAAGTGCCAAGAATATTTATCGCCCTAGAGAAATTCAGTGTAAAACCAAGTTAACAAATCTGCCAAAAAATACTGCCATAAATAAATGAATAAATAAATCTATGGAATAAATAAAAAGGATTTATTTACAATGGGCGGCACGGTGGCGTGGTGGTTAGCACTGTCGCCGCGCACCTCCAGGCCTGAGGTTCAATTCCCGCTTTGGGTC
>JABJVR010001381.1:0-19280 GCA_025773905.1 Chitala chitala
ATTCTTACAAATAACTATCTCAAAATAATAAAATAATAAATACCTATTCTATATATATATATATATATATATATATATATATATATATATGATTAATTCAGGTATCTAATTAGCCCTCAAACTACCCAGGTTATCCCCCCTTCCAAGTGCTGGTGGATAAACACTTACCATTAAAAACTCTAAGGGTTTGGGCAGACAAAGCAACCAGACATCTCCATTATGTGGACATCAGTCAGAAAATGGACACCTCTGTAAGAACAGAGAGTATAAAAATCCATTGCTCTGCTTTCAAATGGCATACCTCTTCTAATGTTTTATCTGATGAAAACTGAAAGATAAATCAACTTGACATACAGAAGAACAATGAGGTTCTTTAACTAAAAATACATGTGACACAACCATTACAAATCCAGTAAAAACTGCTTGCCTACCAAAATGATCTTGTTCTGTCTTTTAAAAATCCTTAATTAAAGCATTTTCCCCTGCTGTTTTACTGATAGCTGGATCCCCACACAATTACCACAGAGTATTCTCTAAAATAATCACTTACTTTTGTAATTTAATGAAACCCTTTTAGTTAGCATGTTCTAATGGATGTATAAAAACAATCACTCTGCAGTCAATTTTTTTTTCTTCACTTTTACATTTATTTATACTTACACTTTTCAATTACCATCAGATAACAGAAGGCTACATTCTCACATTTCACATGGTGTTCTGTGGAAAAACCGGGACAACATCAGTGGATGTTATGAGAGGACCCGACTGGTAGTTTAGGTGTCCTAAAATAATGCCTGATTAAATTTCACCATGTGCACTATGCTAGAATAGGTTAAGAGCATTAAGGGGTGGGGTTGGGAGGTTATTTGTTATTGCTTGATGCTTTCATTGTAAAATTTACTTTTTCATATTTTTAATGATTTACACATTCTCATTGCTTAAGATTTGTAATGTGTGTATATTTATATGGGTTGTGACATGGATCTTGTGCTCGGCACACCGTTAGATTAGCTTAATGCCAGTCCTTTATTAATGTAGAGATGTATTATTGTATAGTGTTATTGTATAAAAAAAAATCTTCTCTTTAAATTATTTATTGTTATGTCTTCTTAAAAATATATAATTAAATTTACATTTATAAGTGTGAGCATTTGAAATTTCTAAATGTTTAAAATTTTACTAAAAAAATATTTTTTAAGAATACAAGTAAGAATTTGGGCATAATAAACACAATATCAAAAAGTATTCAAATTAAAAAATATATATAATAATCACATAATTTCAAAATATCCCAAATAAATACAATATTCAAAATCTGTTGTATGACTAAAGAAACAATCGGACTGTACATTGGGTTACGGTTCATCAGTGGAACCGGTGTGCCGAAAAACAAGCTCGGTTTCCCTTTAGTGTAAAATGTAAAAGGGTTTATGGAAAACTTTAAAAAAAAAACAATTTTAGGCTTCAGTTTACTATTACTTATTCTGAGTTACCAGAGCATTTCAAGTTATAAATATTAAATTATCCTACACCTTCTATTTCCTTTATAAATGTGAATAATGTAGAATAATATTAGCTGACCAACCCACAAATACTAATTGCAACAATTATGCATCTTTCTTACAGACGAGTTGGCAACACAAAATGTGACAGACTGTATAACCAAAGTAAGGGTAGGCCACAGTAGGCCAGAAAAGGATCATGCAGAAGTGGTGCAAAACTGGCATCGAACCAAAGGTATTATAATAAACATTTAAAAGCTTGAATCATTGAAATTAATATGCCATCTTATTTATAGAAATAAAAATAGTAGGATTTAATTAAAAATGAAAAGGTAAAAGAAATGCAAAATCCAATCTTTCCAATATTCTGTCAGTGTTTTGCTTCTTTGTTCACACCCTTTTGTCATAGTGTTTAATAGCACCAAAATGCCATAGAATTTCGCACTGAATGCATGTGATGTGTGAGAATATTTCAACTCAGTTATTCTCTAAATAAAAACAAATGAAGTAAATTTAGACACATTCATGACATAAACTTTATTAGTGCGTAACTTTAATATGTGCATACTTTATAGTTTGCAAGGAAAATGACCGTGCACATGTATTAGTATGTGAATTACACACAAACAGGCCGTAAGGTGTCTACTACCTGCAAATATTTTATAAGATGAAATTCAGAAAAAGACATTTCAAGATAGAATTTGATTTTATAACACTGTTCAAAGAAAAATCAATAAGGGCTGTGAATCTTATGTAGTTCCGATATAGTATCATTTACATTTAGGTTGACTATGAATTTTTTTTGCATGCAAATTGAATGTTAAAAAGAGATCTTGGGGTGCCATGTTACCCTGTATTGACGGGTTATTGCTACCTGGAACTCAACTAAATCAGGTCACTTTAACTCTAATTCTGAGTTCAGTTCCTATACAAATACAATTCAACTTCTCCCCCTTGAGTATAATTCCTTGAGTTTCTGACACCATGTCATACAAAAGTTTTAGTGATCTAAAAATTACCACGTGCGATTTAGCAATTTGTACAACCATTTCATCTTACTTGAAGCATTTGTTCAGACAATTCTTTCCCACATGAAGTAAATCACATGAATAGCACAAGTATTTCGAGTCACTCATGATGGAGTTCCAAATAAGGCCCGTTACATGGTGTTTCTATTAAGGCCGCTCTCCACAGAGGTCTGATCGTTTGAGCATACATCACTAAAACATCACTTTGTTTTTGCTATGCCTTATCTTATCTCTCTATAGCTTAACTTTTTCCTGTCATTTTGCACTCACAAATTTAGACACATATTTATTGTTTAATCTCATGAAAAAAGTAACACATTCCATAAACATACATATGTTTATTAATCAAATGTACCATACATTATAGACATACATTACACAAAAGTCTACTTTGTAGAAGACCATTTATTTCATTATTAAAATAATTATAGTTATACCCATTGCTGTAATTCCATTATTTGCAGCAGGATAATCAGTGATATACTTGTAAATAATAGTGAAAGGAAGACAGCACGTATACACCATGCTTCTCTGCTCCAAGTGGAAAGAAGAACTCACATTTACATTTCTGTTATTCACTAATATTACGATGCTTGTGGGTTATATCACCGTGAAAGCACATGAGCACATTAGCAAATTTAATATGTCATCTCCACAGTATTGCACAAAAAAAAGGTTTGGGACAAAAAATGTGGAAACTGCAACCTACAAAATGTGTAGAAGTGTAATATATGTACTACACAAAGAGCTATGTGCTATTATAAACTTTAAACTTGCTCTTCTATCAGTAATATCTATCAATATATAATGTAAGTCTTGTAAACTATTCTTTTTTCAGAATAAAAAAAAAAATCTCTCTAGGATCGTGTACCTGTCTCATGCTGAACACTTACTGCATACACTTGTTGCCGTTTTAACATCATGTTACACCAAAGATATTTGTATCATGCTGAAGAACCACCATTTACAGTCTTAACAAACTTTTAAAAAGCTAAACTTTTTTTTTTTTTTAATTATGAATGCTATTTATTACATCTGACAGTTCTTGATTTGAAAGAAAAGAAAAATCCTGTTTTTTAAAATATCTCAGTTCATGTTATATGAATTATTTCAAAGTAACAGCATCAAAATACCTCAGTCATTGATTTAAACACTGCATACTGTACCCTTTACAACAGCAGTTGTACAGTTCTCACCTCTGTGTTCATGCTGCACATTAGCTGAACAGGCTGATTCTGCTGTTGTTGTCCCTCTGACATGTCCTGTAGTACCAGTTCAGTGCAGTTCCCAGACCGCTTTGAGTGGAGCTGAGTGCTGGGTGAGCATGAACACCTAGAGTTCCCAGGGTCCCCTCCTCGTCTTCTCCACCACACAGACTCCTCATCCTCCTGTGTGTAACACTCAGGCTCTCCAGACTCCCCTGTCATTCCTACCAGCTGTCCCCAGGATTGCTATTGCTGTGCAGACCATGCTTGTCTCTGACATGGCTGTACTCCAGCCATAGTCCCAGACTCCTTTGTCTATCCCTTTCCCTCCATTTCCTGACGTACCTGTTCCTGTGTCCCTGGTTCTCTCAGTTCTGTTTAGCCTGTGCCAGACCCTGACCCTGGTCTTGCCCATCTCTCAGCCTGGTTGTATGGACCCATAGGAGGTCTACTCTAGTTCCAGTGGTCCTGGTGTGGCCCCGACATGTGTAGTTTGCCCCTTGCAGTCCCAAACCATTTTTGATGGGCTAGCGGATGCCCCATTTGGTCAAATGGGTCCTCTGCCCAGGCCAGCCTGGTCTAAGGGATCCCTGGAAAACCTCAGCCAAAAGATAACCACATTGGCTCCCCAGGTCCCCAAGCTTCCATGCCTCAGGCACTAAGTGGTATGCAAGGTCAGGCTTCTGTCTTATCTCTGGACCAGGTCTTGACTTTGCATGTCCTGTCCCTCCTGTCACTGCCAGCAGTCCAGCCCAGTTCTTTAGTACTCATGCTGCCTGCAACCCAGCCTGGTCCCCAGGTTCTGGTGTCTTTGGTTCTGCTTCACTTGTCACCTGGCCCAGGTCCCATTCTTGCCTGTTTCACCCCTGGTTTGGCCAGGCCCAGTCAACTCTCCTACGCATTCCATGTCCACACTTGCATGTTTCATCTTCGTACCTGCACGTCCCTTGTGTGCATGTGCAAATACCATGGGTTTGCAGGCACTTCCCACCTCCAGGCCTCTGCCTCCCCCACTTTTCTCCCTGGTCCCTGGATTGGTGGCTCTTCTTGGTCCTCTGCTTCCATGTTCCCCTTGTTCTTCATCGTGGTCCCCTTGGTCTCCCTCAGTTTTGTCTCATTTACCTGCCCGCTCCCCAGGACCTCCTCCACTCTCTGCTGGAGGTCCTCTGAATTCAGCTCCCTCCTTCTCCATCCCATCCATCTGCCCCGTCTACTGATTTTTTCCATGATGTCTTTTCTTCCTTTGCAGGTGCTGCCCTGGGTCTGCTTTTTCTGCCTGCTTCTCCAAGGTTACTCAGTCTGTCTCTGCCTCCTGGTCTTTTCTGGTATCCTTGGTCTTCCCCATTGCTTGGCCCTTCATCTCTGGCTCCTCCTTTGTCTGCTGTCTTCATCACCCATGCCCTTGGCCAACTTCATGTCTAGTGGTTTGTCTAGTGGTTCTTTTTTTCCTGAGTCCTGTCCTGTCCCCTGCTTCTGCTTGTTCACTTGTTTTTTCATTTTTCTGCCCTCTTTCTTTCCAGGCTTGCCTCCTATTCAGCCTCTGTAGCAGCCTGTATAGTGGGGATACTGTCACACCCTTACCTGTCATGTCCCTGGTGTCCACCAGATGTCGTCCTTTCTCCTGTGTCTTAGCTATTCCCTCCTATTTTCTTCTTGTGCTGCTCCAGCTAATTGTATCAGTGTTTTAAGATGTTCCTTATTTCCCCTGGCCCCTATTTATACCTGCATTTTGTTTCACTTCCCTGTCGGTAATTGCAATGAAGAGTGTAGCTGTGTAGTGAGCCAATGCTTTGTTGTCATAGATTGTATTCTAGTTTTGTTCCCTCTTGTATCCTACCTGGATCTTTCATAAACCATTTTTGGAACTTGCCTCTCCCTCTGATTCTCAAAACGTTACAGCAGTGTACAAAATGAAATGTTTTTTTTTTTTTTTTTTACTCCTAGCGGGTTCTGTCATGGCTTTTCAATAAAAGCATTCAATTATTTGGAATCTATAAAAACTAAAAAAAAAAAAAAAACAAGTGCTAATACAATATTTCTATTGTTCTCTTATAATATTTGATCTTCCAGCATACTGTGAAATGTGGTTTTGAAAGTACGATTTTGGAGATTTGACCATTTTAGACTCTCACAGTATTAGATGTATCTCTTTTTCCTAGAAATATATGTATAGGCAGAAAAGAGCATAATATTGACTACGCTTCACTTTCATCCTATGGTAGGTGTTTTATATACAGAATGTGCTCAAAATAAAGTTTTATGAACTGAGCTGTATATCCTCTTAATTTACATTTGATTCTCACATATATACAGTGGGAAAACTAAACTCTTTAGGGTTTTAAAAATATCATTTGAAAAACACATTTAACAAGTAAAATAAAGCAAGACTAAAAACATAAATATATGTAAATATATGTTCATTGTAATAAGGTACAAAATTTCAAAATAAAATGTGACATTTAAAATGCATCCATCAGGACCACCACCCAGTGAATAAAGAAAAGGCTATAAAATGGGTATTCTCTGTGGCCAGATTGGAGGTATTCAATCATTCATAAGGAGAGCAAGGCAGGGTGGGGCTTTGGCTATTGCTTGTGGAAGCGAGTGTGAGGAGTGCAGATGGAGGAGGGGAAATGTGGGCGGGTTTATTTTAGCCATACAGGGGGGTAGTGGGTATGAGGAGGGGGAGGTGATTGGAGGGTGGGCTTGCAGTCTGTGCAAGCCAGTAAGTCACACTGAGGCGCGGTCAAGCAGACTTTGTGAGAGTGTGCAAATTGTGATGAGTAAAAAAAGCATTAGGCAACTCAGCTGCTAGTACAGCCTGTGGGTGTGTGTGTGTGTGCACGCAGTTGAGAAAGGGAGAGCGGGGGAGAGCGAGAGAGAGAAAGGAGTAAGAAGAAAAAAGAAAGAAGGAAAAAAGGAAGGGAAAAGGAAAGAGGATACAACCATCATGCTGTGCTGCATTAGAAGAACAAAGCCGGTAAATATTCCTCTTGATTTATAAATCAATATAATAAATATTTAAGTATTTTTCCATTATTTCATTAAATTATTAATTTTACTAAGGAAGGGCTATTAAAAGGCTTTTAAAGAGATTAGTAATGGGTATTCACTTTTTGTCCCACTGTGGCTTCCGTTGGGTGTAGCTGACACGCCTTTTCTCATTTAATTATGAGAATGAATAGATTTTAACAAGTATCTTACTGTGTGTGCTATTTTATCAAGCTCACACATTTACACGCTTTTTGCTTCATCATGAAATTGTACCTTTCTGTACTTATACTTCATTGGTACGTATACTTTTGTATAATTCTCTTCTTTGAGGAAGGTAATTTGTAATCAGGTTTAATACATGCATTAAAACTGGATGCTTAATATTAAGGGTGCACCAACATTTTTTCCTAATACATCATGCTTGGTGATCAGCTCCAGCACTTTCAACATTGTAATACCAGCATGAAATTGCAGTAATTTTCTCAAAGCTTCTAAATAAAAGCATTGCCATTGTCAAGACAAACATGACCAGGAGTCACATTTAATATAATGTACTTAAATATAATATGTGGAAAAAAAGCTTGGCAGGCTCAAGGGGATACAACAGAAAAATTAATTACTGCATTAGTGCCTAGCATATTTCTAATACCCCTACGTATGTTATCAAGTATGCAGTTTATTGTCCTTTTTTGTCCAAGATTTATAAGATTTTGAGACACTTCTAAAAAGAAACCTGCTGTCTGGAGAGTCAGGGTGTGTCTTTCACGAGCTGAGGTGAATGAATGAATTTCATAAATTGTATTGTAAACTGCAATAAATGTGTGCAATTTTGCAAGCTGAATGATAAGGTTTTCAATAAGGTTTTTGGATAAAAAACAGAATATTAGTGACATTTTTATATTCTGTCATCTTTATTGGCTTCATTCTCTTTTCATATATTCAGTATATTTTCTATTTGGGAAAATATCATCAGTAACTTTGGGTTTCTGAAACACTTGACTATTAAAATGTACCATGGTATAAACAATTTTTTAGATTTTTAGTAAGATGGGTCAGGCATTGTTTGATCACTGTTGCTACGGTGTTCCCGTGTAGTCTATTAATTTTGTTACTGTCTAGCCTATTAATTTCTAGTATTGATTATACTGTTTTACTGTTACGACACCAGCTGTAATTTTATATTCAAAAGTGCTTGCTGCTTTATATATAATGAATTTATTTTAAAAGACCTTCTTTTTGTTTAAGATCATTGATTTCATGACTGGGGCAGTCATGCCCATCAGTTTTATGATATGTGGTGGTTTCTTAGCCCTAATTTACAAACGTGGTTCATTCCCCATTTTTTGTAAGCCTTGAGGCAAAAATTATTAGCGTTAGCAATCAGAAATTAAGGGATGCTGCACTCATCTATACTGTCTTTGTTGAAAGCAGATCAGACATTTCATTGAGACTCCACTGAAAACTGTTAAAATATACAGCTATCTTCAGGAAATGTATTCTACATAACTTGCTGTTGGTTTGGCATCGTTATTCAGATTGGATAAAGAAAACGCCCCATCATCTGTCAGGCAATGTGGTTTTCACCTAAACATGCTTTTCTGCAGAAGCAAGCTGGGAAAAAGGGTGTGGCACGGGCTGTGGGGGGATCACTCAGCAGGAGCACAGAGCGTGAGAGTGCACAGGGATTTACTGCAGAATGCAGCCACGTTTCCTTCTGGAATCACTTCTTCTCATTTACATAATGGAACATGTTTCTGCCACAGTATCAATGCAAAATCAAATAATTTATTTAATTAAAGGCAAGATGATACATAATACATGGCTTAGTCATGAGGGTAATGTTGCACTCTTTAAACCAAAGTGTCTGGCCACCAGTGACATTTTTGAACTTCAAGTACTCACAAAAATTTAAAACAATAAGGAAAGCTTAGAACATCAGCTGGTAAATTGTTCCTGAAGACTGAGCTCAATCCTGATAAACTGTAACTGGTCTCCTTGTATTTTTCCATTGAAGACAGTTGAATAAAGGTTGAACAAAATTTGGAGTCTAGCATTCACAATAAGGAAAAAAAAATTGTGTGTGTGCGTGTGCATGTATGTGTGTGTGGCTTTCTTTGCACTTGTCATAGGTGTGAGAAATAGGAATAATTTCTTATAGGTGGTTAATTATTCTGTGCATGCATGTACTAATTTAAATATGTCCAATGCACATGAATTAGATGAAAAATTTAATTGAAATATTCACTATTGTTATACATGAAGTATACATAAAAGTTCATAGTGAAAAATGAAATAAAATATTGTTACTGTTAAAAATGACATCAGTTATATTCACACACATGCAATGCTTGTAACAATAAGGTCACCTGCTGGAAAAGAAATGACATCATTGCATTACATTGTCTCAAAAGCCTTTAGTGGGCCAGCCAGACTGTACCAGACTGGTACCAGAATAATTCCCATGCTGAGAAATTATCTGTATTTTTTTGTACTGAATAAATTACTGGCTTTTTTCTTTCTCACGGAGGATAAACTAGAAGGGTATATTTTGTAATAATTTTGTGTTTCAAATATAATTTTATGTATCAAATATATGGAAATTATATGGAATTATATTCTGAATAATGAAAATACAATAGAATACCATATCTAAAAGGTCAATGTACATAGTAGGTGTTTTAGATCATCTTCAAAAATCTAGTGTATTAAAAAAGAATTGTGGTTGACAGACATTTCATTGAAATAAGTACTTTCAAATAGTAAGTATATATAATGTAAATTTGTAAACTTGTGTGTCTATATTTATTTGTGCTAGTGTTTTGGTAACTCTTGTGGTACAGTAATGAATTAACCAGAGTGCATTCCACACAAATCACCATTAACAACCAAAGCAGAATGCTTGACAAAGGAGTTATACTTTCAAATCGAATGAATTCAGGCCCTGTCATGGCCACTTATTGCCTTGTTGTGCTCTTATTGGCTGTTGTGTATTGCTCAGTTTACAGGTTGTGTGAACACAGCTTCGGTCACACCATGGGGTGCTGTGCCATTGATGATTATTTCTCTTTACTATTTGCATTCATTGTTTTCAATACACACACAAAAAAAAACTATGGAACATGTACAAACATACTCAGGATGTGTGTGTTACAAACCATTTGTGGTGACTTTGGGGCAGAGATGGGCAGCACTAGATACCTGTTGAGGCACACAGATTTACATGCAGAAAATGTGCATGATTATATAGCTTCCTTTTTTCTTTGAATAAGATAAAAAATTTTTTGGGTTTAAATAACATACATTATTGTTTACCTGTGAAGTCATTCTATAGTTAGTTTCAAAGTCAATATCTTTTATAAAAGAAATATGGATTTCTTTTTTTGCATAACTATAGTCATATAGGCTTACTGGTTAGTATAGTGAGCTTACACATACAGGGTAATTGATTCAAATTTGCCTCTTTGAGATCTCATGACTTTCAAAATTTTTTCCAAGTGCTAAATCTCTACTGTAGCAGGGATTTGCATTCTTTATATAATAAATTTTTTTGTGTAGCTTTTTAAAATTATTCCAATTTATCTTAAATAACCTCCTTGCATACTCAATATATACAATGACCACATAATTAAAATACTTCATATCTACAAATGCAAAAAAATTTAAATCATTCTCAATTTTTATTATAATTTTTTTAAACAAATTGCATATTGTCACCGTTCATATAGTTGTATAAAAGTGTTTGTTGAAAAAAATAATCATTTTTTTCCACTTATTTTCAAACAAACAACACTTGATTAAATTATAGGAGAAAATATGCCTTATAAAAGTCACAAGTCATTTTTTTGGTAATGACGCTCTATTATCTTTGTGTGCATCTGTAATCTGCTGTTGTAGTCCACTGCACACTGATTTATAGGTATCAGTTTTTATAAATATATCTACTGTCCAAATATATGTATTGCATACAGTATATACTATAAAAATGCAAAGATATTACAACTATATAAAATTATATGTTTACTATATTGTGGACCAGAATTCTGTATAATGTAATACTCATGATATATAAGTTGTGAACTTGGAATATAGAACTGAAATTAGATATATTCCAGCCACCAGTCCATTCTCTATATCGCTTTATACAATTCAGGGTCATGGGAAACCTGGAGCCCATCCCAGGGAGCACAGGGCTCAGGGCAGGGGACACAATGGGCAGGCGACACCCCGGGCAGGGCGCCAACCCACCATAAGGCGTAAATGTTGAATTAGTTTCTGTATCAATCTATTCCTTATAATGAGTATGCATTACATGAGATAAGGCAAATTATAGCATTCCATTGTATTTCACACAATTACCAGATATAAACTCACATCAGCACGACTACTATAATAACTACCCTGTCCTACATCCACACACAACTGCAGTTTTCTTTAAGGTGATCATTATAACAATGAAAAAGATTTTTATGTTTACCACACATAAAAATAAACAACACACGGAGGAACAAACTTTGTCTAAAATATACTGTTTTTGTAAAAACTACTGAGTGAAATTAAACATTAACTAAATACAATAAAAACTCATGGGTCACCACTTTATTTCTGTCTGGTTTTTATAGGTCGTGATATACATCTGTCTTTGCAGCTGCAGGCCGTAAATCAAGGCTTGCTTTCCCATACAGACATTACAGATGAGTAATGATAATGTAACAATGAGTATCTCTCACAGAAGAGAGCAGGACAGGCAATGAGCTATCTTGGATAGGTAATCACTTCATGGTAGAAACTGTACATGCCTTTGAAGCTGGCTTCATCAAGTTACTTATAAAAAAAAAATTGAAAATATGGTGCTATATTGGGATAAATAATTTAAGCATGTATATGTACAATTTAAAATTATGTAATATTACTATGATAGTTTAACAGCATAGATATTTCATAATGAAATAAAACATTTAAGCATTACATTACATAGTTTATTAATTTTGAACCAATTATCCACATTAGGATCCAGGCAGCTTCAATAGTTTTTGTGAAACATGGGATACAAAGCAGGGTACAACTTTGACGTCATGATATCCAACAGCAGGATATGTGTCTGCATGCAAACATACAAAATAAATAAATAAATAACAATATTTAGAATCAAAAATGTACCTTAGCATTGAGAAGAAAATGGAGCCCCCAAAGTAGAACCACTTGTGTTGCTGACAGCCAGATTCTAAACCGCAATATTTATAGACATATAAAATCGGGTAGAGGACCTGAGCTTGAAGGAGACAAGACAGCCTGCAGGGGCGAGTGGGCATTTTTTTGATTTAATGATATTATTATATATACAATGACATAACGGGAAGGCCTGGTGTCTCACTGGGTAGCAAAGCAGGCTGGGATGCAGAAGTCTCCTGGTTTGAATCCCAGCCCAGCCACCAGGTGTGCCCCTGAGCAAGACACCCAGTACCAGTTTATTGTAACACATATATGAAATGTTGTAAGTTGCTTTGGATAAAAGCTTCTGATAAATGAATGAATAATTAATGATTTAATAATTTCACATCCCCAAAAAGCAAAATTGTTACAGTTCATAATTAAAACACTTGAGTAGGCAGTTATTGTTATGTATAATATTGAAATAATATGATCACAATCCAATATTTTGCATTTAAAACATCATGTTTCTAAAGAACCCACAAATCTTCCCAATATTAATAATTTGTCTCGATTACATAACTCACCAAAACATTAAACAGATCTGTATCTTAAAACCCCCTATGTGCTGTGCTGTCAGCTAGTAACAATTATCTTTAAGTGTACCTTATTATTTTTACTATGAAATTATGTAATCCAATCATCCATCACTTGATGTACATCATACATCTCTGTTATTGTTGCTACTTTTAACAGGAAGAAAAAAGAGCCTGCTTTAGGAATAAGATAGAATGAGATTAAGATTGAATTTTGTGTGTGTAATGGCAATTTAATAAGCCATTGTACATGGAGCTCCATAGATTCACACAATGAAATGTATAGATGTATTTATTAAAGTAAAACATGCAGTCTACATGTGCAACGTGCACCAGCTATGTCAGAGCATTCTGTTAAGGTAAGGCATTTAAAAATTTTTCAAAACAAGAAAAAAAACAAATATATATATATAACCTATTAAAATACAGCACAACTCTCAGTAAAGGTCCAAATGAAACAATGGAATGAAACAATGGCAATGCAGTTACCCTACATTGCAATTAATAGCAAATTACAATAAATTACAAATTACAATTTTATTTTTACTGCTTAAAAAAAGGCCAGCCATAATGTCAAAGTTGATAAAACACAGTAAACCTGAAATTAAAAAAAAGCAGAACCACTTCTAAATTTACAGGTAAAACGGAAAGCAGTTCATCTGTAGAAGCCCTATAGAGCTATAGGTTTATAATTATTTTACAGATGTCTTAGAATAATGTTTTGCTTTAGCAATTATTTATTCATGTGTGGCAAACAAGAAATTTTATTGCACCTTTCACAGTTTGTTAGTTTTTTTTTTCACAGGGTAACTTTGTCCATGTATTTATTGATGTTTGAGGTTTCCTCCCTTTAACTTTGTCCAGGGGTTTATGGTGTCTCTACAAAGTAGAAACCTGCAAATCACTTTCATTGATCTGCTTATCTCTTATGCTTAAGGTTCAAGTTTTTTTTTTAACTTTTGACAATGCATATTTCTGAAAATCAGCACATATTCTGTTAAATGCGTCTTTTTCTCTGTGAATGACTGCTGTCCCTGTATAACGAAGCATTTTGCTCAGTGCGTCATGTGTAGAATAAACAGTCACGTGTGTACTATGTACCTCGGGCTTTTTGAAATGAGGATTGAGAAGAAGGCATGAGTTCATCTCTGTAGTATCAAGTAAGAGGTGGTACAGTAGCAAGAAAATAAAAGAAAGTATACAAATAAAAAATACACATTTTTTTATAATTTTAACTTCCTTTCCAAACATAGTTTTAACTTCCTTGCATGCAAATATCATTTGTCATTGATATAAAATGATTTATTTTCAAACGATTCCTTATCTTTATCCTGTCCATTTTTTGTCTTATTGAATTCCCTGCTCTATTACTTGTCTATACACATGTGCATGCATGCATACATAAATGCATATATACTACATACATAGATCTTTATTAATCCCAAGGTAAAATACAGTTCTGCAGCAACATTAAAGTATTTTATCTATGAAATGTATTACTATCATTGCTTTTTATTGAAAAATATTGCCCATTTTCTTTTTAAATGTAAGAAAATTGATTTTTTTTCTAAATTTAAACATAAATTGACTAATTATTAACATGAAATATACAATGCAATGCTATTCTGTAGGTTGAGAAGAATGAAGAGCCTGATCAGAAGTTGGAGCAAGATTCTCACAAACCAGAAGACAAAGCCCACAAGGCTGCTACCAAAATTCAAGCCAGCTTCCGTGGGCACATTATCCGAAAAAAGCTTAAGAATGAGAAGAAAGAGGAAAGTCCTTCCGTCCCTGAGGCAGGAACAGAGGGAGTGGAGAAGAATGAGAAGGCCTCTCCATTAACTGAGCCAGTTATAGAACCCAGTACCGAAGATAGTGAAGCCACAAACCAAGCCAAAAGTTCAGATCCAGAAAAGGTCAATAATAGCACTGCAGCTGTAGAGTCCTCTCCTGCTGAAGTTGTGTCCTCTGAACCTAGGAAAGAAGTAGAGATATCCAAGACGTCAATGGAAACAACCAAAGAAAACAAGGAATCTGTGATGGCTGAAGAGGGTGAGAAAGCTTCTTCCCCTATCGCGAAGGATGACATCTCCGTTAATGAATGCACTGACAATGCTCAGTCCATCATGGCTATAGAGAGCAAGGAGAAGGAAGAACTTAATCAAGCTAATGTGCCTGCTACTAGTGATGAGGAGCCTATATGTGAGAAGTCCAAAAATGATGAGAGTGAGTCTACTCAACTTCAAGAAAATAAAGGTAAGTTTAACCTTTCAATACTTTGTATTAGATAAATGACTTAACTATATACTGTAGTTGCATTAGTTAAATGCTGTACAATACTGTGTGTTTTAAAAAGGCACAATGGTTTGCCAGGGTGCTCATATGTGTCTGAAAACAACTTTATGTCAATTAAGTCTATGACTGCTGACATAGGTGATGTGTCAAAATTACACACTGTCAGCATTTATGACTGCTACAAAAATTGGAACTATCTTTTATGTATGATTTTGTAAATTTATGTCAGCTGTTATGAAAGGTTTATGTAGGAGTCATGTAGCCTGATGAAAAGCACCCTTAAGTAAAGATGTTAAAGTGAATGTTATTGTAAACATTGAAAAACAGAACAACAAAAGGTAAAACACCATGTACATGCAGCAATAACTTATTATGAGAAAACATATGCATGTATGTGGAAGGCTAAAGAAATGGTGCTGATAAATACATGCAATACCCATCATATTCATGGTGATCAGAGGCTTGTGTGTGGATGCTTGGCTGTGAAAACCAATTTCATAAAGCTCCAGACTAAGAGTTCTTGGGTTGATGTAGTTTTCTGAGGCAGTGTGGAACTTGGTGGTGTTTATTGAAAACAGATGCTTTTTGCATATGACATACTTCAACATTTAATAGTTCTGTTTGTTGCATTTGTGTGGTTTTCCAAGTAATTTCTATATACATCAATTACTTTGTATAATTACACACCAAATGCCATATATAACCACAAAAACAATTATGATCAGTTTTTTTATATATGATCATTGACTTTACATTTAATAGATGAAAAATTGAGATTTAAAATTGAGATTTATATGTCTTGAGACAAAGGAAAAAAAAAGTGCTGAATGCATTACAGCAAATTTTCATGGGTGGACAGCAATAGAACAAGACTGACATTACTTCAGAGATAAAATAATACTGGTATAATACTAGATTAGTGTTAATTGTATTCTGATATGTGCAGTCTTAATAAAACAGCAGAAAATTGTGTATTTTTGATGTATGAAGTCTTCACATTTTTATTTATAATTTCAGTATATTAAAATGTTCCTTCAATTCCAATTGTTATGGAGCACATTTGACAAACGTTACAGAAATATGAAAGATTTGTTGAAACTCGTATATTATAGAAGTTACTGGTGGTCTTGTAAACTGAAAGAAGTGCAGCTACTAAGAATGCACTTTGGTTACTCTTGTTTCATCTGCCAATGGGACATATTTGG
Organism: Chitala chitala; assembly: GCA_025773905.1. Classification (NCBI taxonomy): domain Eukaryota; kingdom Metazoa; phylum Chordata; class Actinopteri; order Osteoglossiformes; family Notopteridae; genus Chitala; species Chitala chitala. The sequence goes on from JABJVR010001381.1 coordinate 15,974, forward strand.
CACATAAGCCACATGTCAACTGAACAAACATGAAAAATTAGGAAGGCATTTTTGTTTTTGTTCCATATCACCCTGTCTGAACTTCTCCCACTCTCACTTCACATGTATAAATATATTCCATGCTGTTCCATGCTTTCTTACAGTAGGTATTGAGAGGATACACACATTTTCTTAGATGACCCCTCTCTGCCTGTCTATATATCGGGTGCTGAGTTGGTCTTCTGAGGACAGAACATGATTTATATGGTCATTCTTTCTGTTCGTGGTGACAAGTCAATCAGCTGAGTTTTGAATGTGCTGTAAAGTGATTAATGTGCAGTTTGTTCTCCGAGAAATTAGAGTATTGCAACAACTTAACCTCATGCAACAAAAAAAAAAATGTGTGCACAATTTTCTTAATACCTTTAGTTGTAAGAAAGCATGCAACTTAAAAACGTTTGTGTTGTGCAGAAAGCACACCAATAAGACCACACTAACATGAGAACTAACAGAGAAGCTTAAATCTTAAATGACACCTAGATTAAACTCCAAATTGGTTATAAAAAAGATCAGGCCTACAGCAGTGAGGGCTGAACTAAATGCACTCCTCATAGGATTAATGTCCCCAGTCAACATTATCTCAGCTTTATCAGTGTTTAATAGTTCTGCTCATCCATTCTTCAGTGTCATTGAGACATTAAGGTGTTATCCAACTGTAAGTATATATTTATTTAAATTTTAATGAGTTAGAATGATGCCACAGAGACAAATGTCTAATGTGGTTACAGGTAGTGTTTTCCTAAGCATATATCCTTTTTAGTGACTGTTACATAGCACATTTATGCACTCGAAATAGCTGCACGTTATTTGTGTATTTCTTTGTGCAATAAACCATTTTTTCTCCGCTGTCTGTTTCTATCAGGTTATCCTTCAGCGAGTTCCAGTGCCTACAATATCCCACATTTATACAATATCCCACATTTATACAATATCCCACTCTTATGTGTATGCAGCAGCTCTCTCACACTGTGTTCACAGTAGTGGAGTGGACTGTGAGTGTCTTTTGCTGCTGGTTTTGTGCATCCTGTGGCATGTACAGACTTCCAATGTCATTGATACTTTTCCAAAATATTAGAAATGTGTAGTTGTAGTTGTAGAAGTTAGAGGGCAGGATTTGTGTTTTTAAGGGGACATTGTGATAGGTTCATTTGGATCATGGAGGTTTCAGATTTGGCTGAGACCCTTCAGCCACTTTTGAATTGGCAGCTGACTGTCCAGACCCAGACCCTTCAACCACTTTGGAACTGGCAGCTTCAGCTTCAGCTGGCAGTTGAATGTCTAGACCCAGACCCTTCAGCCCCTTTCGAACTGGCAGCTGATTGTCCAGGCCCAGACTCTTCAACCCCTTTTCGAATTGACAGCTGACAGTCCAGACCCAGACTCTTCAGCCACTTTCGAACTGGCAGCTGACTGTCCAGGCCAAGACTCTTCAGCTACTTTTCAACTGGCAGCTGACTGCCCAGGTCCAGCTGTCTCCAGTTGTGTGCCGGCACTGGCAGCAACCACACATGAAGCTTGGGACACCGTCCAAAGACTAGACCTCCTGCTCACCAGTCAATGGTTTTGGTCTTAGTGGTGTGTCTGATAAAAGTAGAAAGAATTTCAGCACCACACAAAAGTATAAATAAAGTATAAACTTGTTTCTGGTCCTTTGCTAATTCTCTATAGTGGTAACAGAAAATATACCAGACTACTATACTTAAACTACTGATTAGAGTCATAGTTTGCATCTAAAAACATAGTTTCTGTAAATAATTGGGGCTTTTTTGAGAATGGCTTGATTTCCATAAATGGAATAGTCATTCTTATAACTTGAAAAGATCATATTCACCAATGAGCCAAAACATCAAAGGTGATGTGAATAACTTTTATTATCTTACAACAATGGTGCACGTGAAGATCTGGGATATATTATATGTTAAATTAACAGTTGGTTTTTGTAATTGATGTAATAGGAATGTGCAAGCAAAAAGGCCTGAGAAACTTTGACAACTACAAAGTTATAGCCAAACGGCTGGATCAGAGCATCTTTGAAACAACTTCTAGGGTGCTCTTGGTAGTGAGTACATATCGAGGAGGGACAAACCATGAACCAGCAAAAGGGAGTTAGGCACCCAAGGCTCATCAATGAATAAAGGCAATGAAAGCTATCCTGTCTGGTCCAAGTCCACAGAATGGCTACTGTCACAGAAAATATTTATGGTTATCATACGATGGTGCTCTGCTGCGTTTGGAGCCATGTAGCTACAGACCAATCAAAGTGCCCATGTTGACCCCTGCCCACCATTCAAATCATCTACAAGAGGCACATGAATATCAGAGCAAACATAGAAGATGACCTGGTCTGGTGTGTCCTGTTTTCTTTCACATCATGTGGATGGCCAGATAAATGTATGCACCCTTTACTTGGGGAAGGTACAGTACCAGGATGATTAAGGGAAGAAGATAAGCTGGCGGAGGGAATGTGATGCTCTGGGAAGGGTTATTTCCCAAAATCCTGGGGTCCAGCCATTCATGTGGACATCACTTTGATACATGCCACATTGTAAACATTGTGGAAGGCCATTTACATGCTTAAATGACAATGATATTCTCCAGTGGCAATGGCTTCTTTCAGCAGGCTGATGTGCTTTGCAACACTCAGTGAATTGTTTGAGAGTGGTTTGAGGAACATGACAAAGAGTTCCACATGTAGCTCTGGCCACCAAATTCCCCAGATCTCAATGCAATTGATCTGTGAGATGAGCTGGAACAGGCCTGTTCTATAGTGTCTCCACCTCACAACTTACAGGACTTAAAGGACCTGCTGTTGATGTCTTGGTGCCAGATACCATAGGTCACCTTTACAGGACTTGTAGAGAATTAGTAATATTATACTACAGATGCATTCCTGTCATACTCTACAGTACAGAGACAATAAAGGAATTCAATTCAATAGGCCCTAAGAAAGCCTTCCACCAACAGTGTGCGCACTTTTGTAGTGGCAAAACTGATAAATGCCCTATAGCTAAGAATAAATTAGATAAGCAAGACAAATTCCACTATTGTCCAAGATCTCATTCCAATCCAACTACTTAAACACTCACTGGAAAGTACTATGTGGCCTGTAGTAGTTAGCATGATCACATCCCTGTCACTTCGCTGAGGAGTGTGGAGCAATTTATGCCAGGTTAACATCTGTACAACCTGTGGGGCCAACCTGGTTTATATAAGCCCCCTCACAGCAATTGCAGTACTAAACGCATGGCCAGAATGGCCCTGCTGACAA
>JABJVR010001382.1:0-19277 GCA_025773905.1 Chitala chitala
TTTTTTAAACTTTTCCCTTGCATTCCCCAGCTGGGCGAATCAAATGGTTGTTTCCTCACCATCTCTGAAGGTAAAGCTGTGAACCAGAGCCATTCCATCAAACCAGTGGTTGTAGCTGGTGTCTCCCACAGTGAACATGCCTGGTCCATTGCGCACCAGGGTGCCTCGTAGCCAGTCAGGAAAACAGCCTTCCAGTGAACGTACGTGCACGCACACGCACGCGCGCGCACACACACACACACACACACACACACACAGTGCATGAGTCAGAGTGGCTGATCTCACTGTAAAATACTGGTAATAAAATTTTTTAAATGTCATGCACAAACAACATGATTTCCTCGTCATCATTTTAAATAATCACCTTAAATGGCCAGGCAAAGACATTTAAGACATTTAAGAAAATTAATTAAATAATCTTTCTTAATGATTAGTTGAGTTAATGATTTACAGTGTTTCTCTAATTATAAAACTGATACCCACATACATTATGACTGAAAGGAAAACATCTGAGCAATGCAGGAACATTGTAAATAACTTTTTATTTTTCCATTGTCAGTTTTCATTTGCAATGCCGCATTTTCTGTTACAACGGGGATTTTTTTTTATGGCACTAGTCACATAGTTGCTGACTACCTCGAAACTCACCGGGTCTGTTGGTCCGTTACAGAGGTGGCAGAAGTGGGATAAAATTGCTTCAGCTAAGATAGGGTTGAAGTGAGGACAACGAGGGGAAGCAAGTGAATATGGCAACAGGTCGGCTGTAGTGATAGTGATGCCACCCCTCGGTCGGGAAAACAGTACGATTAACTCCCAGCAATGGAGGATTAAGTCTCTCCCAGTGGGGGTAATCCTTTCGTTTAGTGTGTTGCGTGGGCAGCAATGACCCGAGCTCGAAACCCACCGACTCCCTCGGTCCATTACAGTATCATTAGTCCGATCTTTAAACGTGCATCGTGCAATTGTTTCGATAAATTAAATACAGTTATAACCATACCTTTGATTGTGGATTTCACCGGCTCAGGGTGCTGTTCTTTATTCTTGCTATGATCGTATGACATGGTTTTTTCCGCTATCTTGCAAACTTATACGACGCTGTAATTCTTCAGTGTATTGTTTGGATTGCAAAGGAAACCTATAGGCGCGATCACTGAAATGAACTTCTCTTAAAAGCCAGCCTGAAAAGTGCAGAAACACGAAATTCGGAATGAAATGTACACACTACGCTCCAAGGACGCCTATCTCGGTATCTCTATTTATCAACCGTTTTATCTTGCCTGTAATCTGTCCTACAGATACACACCACAACGTAAAAAGTCCACATAGTGTAAAGATCAAAGAATCTACAACGTACAACATGTATTTGTGAAAGTGTGTACAAATTACAAATATTTCATCCAATTATTCGAAGGCATTTTTTTTTAGTTTTTAGACATTTTTAACATTGTTATTATCAATAACACTATAATGTTTACAGCAAAGTCACGAAAAAGTTGACTCTTTTGAAATTAAAGAATACATCAGCGACGCACACGGGTCTGGTGTAAACGGTTTTATGAATTTATCAAATACTGACTAAAAGAACATACACCGATCAGCCATAACATTATGACCACAGGTGAAGCGAATAAATTGGTTATCTCATTAAAATGGCACCTGGAAGTGGGTGGGATGTATTGGGCAGCAAGTGAGCATTTTGTCCTTGAAGTTGATGTATTGGAAGCAGAAAAAAATGGGCAAGCGTAAGGATTTGTGTGACTTTGTCAAGGGCCAAATTGTGGTGGCTAGATGACTGGGTTAGAGGAACTCCAAAACTGAGGTGCTAAGGCTGGCCTGTGTAGTTGCTGACCAAGTACCTCCCTTCATGGAAACAGTATTCCCTGATGGCAGTGGCCTCTTTCAGCAGGATAATGAGCCCTGCCACGCTGCAGAAATGGTTCAAGAATGGTTTGAGGAACACAAGTTTGAGGTGTTAACTTTGCCTCTAAATTCTCCAGATCTCAATCCAATCGAGTATCTGTGAAATGTGCTGGAAAAACAAATCAGATTCAAATTGTTTAAACTTGACACTAGTTTACGGATTGACATACAAGACTACATTAAATGAAAATAAAGTGCCATATTTGCTATATTTACAGTAAGTTCCCATTGTCACATGTCAAAATATTTAATGAACATAGTTTATTTTACATATATACATATTTTATATATTATTATAATAATATATAAATTTTTAAACAAGTGCATAACTTTTCGTGATGCATTTTGTTGATAAATCTTGTGTAAGGTCTTGAATAACCCTTGGAGTTTGTCTCAAGGTCATAAACAGCATTGAGGTTGAAATGTTGTTCAATAGCAACATTGATCAATATCCATTCATGTTGTAAATTTGAGGGAAAAAAATGCTACAGACTCCACTTATTCTTAATTATACAGGAAAACCAAATTGTGTTTATCTTCTTTTGGTTTTGCTTGGTTTGTTCTGAAATGGTAACCCTTTATTTACTTGTTAGGGTCACTGTCCCACAGTTTTGCTGTGACTGCTATTTTCAGCTCTTTTTTATTATGGCTGTGTTTGTGTTCTTTGTCCTATATTCTGGTGATTATTTACAGTCATAGTGTATCGTGTTCCTCGCAGTGTATCATGTTCCTCCATCCGGCATGTAGATACCCCCTACATATAGTTTTGTTTTCATTAAATCATCTTACCTTTAAGTAACTGCTTGTAGGTCTTGTTTATATCCTGTCCCTAAGTAAACCGTCACAGCAGCTGTGTCATAACATGTGGTCTTTGGGTTATAAAATGCTCTTATCTGTTGCTCTTTGAAGTTACAGTTGATCTGAGTGACAGAGTTTATTACGATAACGTAATCGATAAGCTTATTAAGATAACGAGCCATGAGGAAGTCCAATGGCTGAATCATGATCCACTACCTACAGTATTTATCTTTCTGGAAAAACAACTAGGGGGAAAAAAAACCTTTATGTAATGTGTAACAAAGACCATGTCATACCTCTAGGGGGAGTGAGTCAAGGACTGCAGTCCTTTCACAGGAATTACCATAACCTTTGTCAAAATAGTCACACATAATCTTATGAATTCTAGTATTAAATATTAGGTGTAAATGTTTATGCAAGTGTCCCTTCCTTACTGTCCAAAACTACCACATCTAAACTGTTACATGTTTTTTGTAACGCCTAACCAGTGTATTTTAATTATCATTGGAACATTTTTGCAAAACCAGTCAGTATTTAATAAATATGACAGTTAATGAAATTAAGTTCTGCTGTTAAATACATAAATACAAGACATTACAAAAAAAAAAAACATTCTGAGGCTAATTTAAACCACCATAATTGTCTTTGTCATGTAAACATTTCATGAATTCAGTACACCTACGATTAGCAAAGTACACATTTTAATGTACAAAAATAATTATTTAAATTACATTAAATGAAAATGTAAAATTATTTGACTTCTGTTTTCTGTACATCTGATTTTTACTTTTGACAATAAAATCACTTCTGCTGCAGCCAACACTAAGATTAACTACTCGTTAAATGTATGCGTGGTGCACGCAATCACAGGAATTAGTTGCAATCCATCTTTTTAGCCAAAGGACAGGTGACATCAGTGTGAGTTTGCTGTGGAATAAAGAGGCCGTGGAGGTCGACATGTACGTTGCTGTTGACTGTAGCCCGGGCTCTCTCTTTCATAGTTTTTGCATCCAAGACCAGCAAAAATGGAGATTTGTTTGGATTGAGGGAAATGATGGATGACAAAATAACCCCTGAAACAAATGATCAGTTTTAACAATGCATTATATAGACGTTACTGCACAAGGAAGACGGGCATGTTGTGTATTTTCAGGAATTGTCCCAGGTCCTCGTTTATGAGGATAGACCAGTTTCATTCAAGTCTGCAATTTACCGACAACTGTGAACATACGGGCCTGTTTACGTTAAAGTGTGTTTTGTAGGGCTGGTCAATCGGCGTGAAGCCCTGTCCAGCAGGGTTTTTTTAATTACGACCTATCAGATAGTAGTGGGGTTGCCAGGGTCTCACCATCATCCTCATCCACGCCATCTGGCGAGGGGACAAAGACAGGCTCAGAAGGATAGCATTCCTCTTCAGTCCACTCTGTGCAGTCCCTGGTCACTGTGTCCATTTTCCCGATCTGTGTCAACAAAAGTGTTACAAGCCAAGGTCTCACTCTGCCTACCAGTTGAGTTAATACACAGGAGATCATTCTATCTGATGTTGACAAAACAAAATGTTTACCCTTCAAAATTCACCTTATTTGGAAATGGTGCCCATTCCAACCTTGAACCATAGAAGAAACGATATTTTTTTCCATTGAATTTATAGTTAATCCCAGGCAACTCCAGTCCTGCACAGGAGAATGGGAAACAAAGGACTATCTGCGCATTTCAAATCGGTAATTAATGTCATAATGCATAATTGCATCCTTGCCTGCTTAGATGTTCAAGTGAAAGTCAAGATGTTTATCACCATCAAAGTAAATAATTCAACCCTTTATTTTTTCTAGAAGTGTGAATACACCATGGGTATTTTACCATTCACAAACATTCCTTACTGTTACATTCATGCCCCCAAGATTCATCACACAATTTTTGCTGTTACTTCATATTTCACTTTTCATGTATATGATTCTTATTCATAGTGACTGACATGGATCTGACCTTCCAGTAGGGTATCTGGCTTACAGTACACTGAGCCATCCTTTTGCAGTACTGCTGAAGCTACAGTGTCTTCAAGTTCCACTAGGTTGGAACCCACTGGTGTATCCTAGAGTCAAAAAATACAGTCACTTCTTACACATTACCATACAGGTAACAGTTCCATTTCATAACAGATATATAAAAAAAAAAAAAAAGAAAAACCTAAACTTGCCATTTACTGATACAATGTTTATTTATAACTATAGAAATCTTATGTACCATACAATCTTAGATGGTCCTTGCAGGGTAAATACAGAAGAAATCTGAGACTTCCTTTTAAAAGGACATGGAAGTAATTCTAGTAAATCTTTTAATGTGAGTCTAGCAAAATCACTTTCTATTCATTTAAGTTTTCAACACAGGAACCAAGGGAAGAGCAATTTTATTCAACCAAAGGTCTCTTACTTTGTTGTATTTCAGAGGCAGGATGAACCTCTGGCATACAGGTGGAGAGGACGTTTTGTTTGTCTCAATGAACTCATCAGTCTCCTTCCTTAAGTTGCTCATATAGAACATCTCATAAAGTTTGGCATCTTTGTAAGTGATTAGGTCAAACACGACATGGCCCTCCTCCTCATAGGCATTAATGTGGTGAAACGTCACCAGTGCATCCGTGTAAAACTTAGTGGAGACAGGCTTGCCTGTCTTTCTGTCAATGAGGTGGATCAATGTCTGGCAACACAGCAAGATATGACAGTTGTTTAAAATATAAAGGAAGGGTACGATGATGAAACATTTGTCATTTATGAAAATTATAAGGCAAAGTCTCAGGATCAGAATGCATGCTCACATTGTCATCTTTGTCATAAAAAAGGCATTGTCCCCAGTTTATCCCTCTGAAATAAGCAGTGGCAAGCTTTAATATGTCCAGTTTAAATGGCTGCTCAATGAAAATAATGTAGTTTTCAGTCATGCCAAAGCTGTGGAAGTAACTGGGGTACTTTTCAGAGTGACAGGGTACAGAGCACACCTGTTTGACTTTCTTAAGGGCAGAGCTCTTAGTTGATTTGTCTGTAAGAAAAAGGACAGTGTATAACCTCCAGCCTTGTCTGATTGTTAAGTAGTTAGCCAGTTAGATGTTTCCATCAAGGTTTAAACTACAAATGTCAACTTATAAAACCATATCTAGATATCAGTTCTTTGGGTGAATCTTAAAACTACAGTCTCATATTTTTATGTATTTTAATGCAATACTTGAAATGTTTTCCAGTGCAATACTGATGACAGTATCAAACTAGACTAAACAGCACACAATTCAGCTGAAACAGTCAACAGTCAGAAACCTAAGACTCACGTACCTCAGTACAACGTTCAATGGCGTTGTTCTTATATATTGCTAAATGCACTGCTGTCTTATGCAACACAATTCTAATTAATTAACGCAAACATCACACCTGCTCCATTGGTATAACATTAATTATGAAGACATCACACCTCTGACATCTGTTGGACTGTTAGCTGACACGTTGACTGCATGAGCAGGGACCTTGAAAATGACATAGCAAGGCCCATGCAATCTCATGAAGGACATGCCCATGTTGTAGGTGTCGCCCTCTTCATCATAATGAGGATGTGCTGTAGCCAAATTTAGAGCAATGTAATCCCTGTAGTTGACCTAAACTACAAAAAATAGTAACCAACAACTAATTGAACAAAGATAACAGTCTCAGTGTTTAACTTCAAATTTTTTACCTGGCCTAGTGTCTCCAGGGTTTCAGGATCAATTTTATTGATGTAATTCACTTCTGATGAGGCATAATACTCTTCTCCATACCGTATTATGTTAATTAAATTGTTGTCTGTGAAGTTAGATATTACATTTGACAAATGGCTGAATAATCTGAAATTAAGACATTATATAATAAAACAAATTATTTACTCTGGGTTAAATGGAATATTACTATAGATAATTAAAATCCAGTAATACCAGCTAATAAGAGCCTGCATTCATATATGGGTTTGTTTTGATAATTATTTGGTGACTTTAGAAATGATGCAATGTTATCAAAAAAAATTTTTGATAACCTGTTTATTTTATGCATTTCCACAGATAGATATTTTAGTGATATTCAGACAAAGTGCATTCTTCAATGCAAGCAGTGATCACTGTTACCTTGAAAAGATGTTCTTGCAAGGATCTGGGTATACCATGGTCCCAAACTCAGACACAACAATACTGTTGGCAGCCATGTTCTGCTTGTAAGTATCACTGTGTAGGAATTTACTCCGGTAATGAACTTCACCTGTAAAGCATAGCCTATTTAACACCAAGCGCATGTTCCACAGCAGTGAGGGTGGGCAGTCAGCCTTCAGTCTGCTCACCATCTCTGAAGGTAAAGCTGTGAATGAGAGCCATTCCATCAAACCAGTGGTTGTAGCTGGTCTCTCCCACAGTGAACATGCCTGGTCCATTGCGCACCAGAGTGCCCTGCAACCATGAAGGGAGATGGCCTGCCAGCAAGAAATATGTGTATTAGTCAAGTCAAAGTTTATACAGCAGTTAACTTAAGTTGACCAAAGCGCTTTACAAAGAATAACAGCTTTAAACCAATACAGTGAATCACAAAGATTTTAACTGTGTACTTTGAGAAAATTACTTTTCATTAAGGCAAAAATCATGTTGTAGTCGCTATCGATCATAGAGTGGGTGGTGATCAAGACATCTCTTTATTTCAATGCACATTATTCTGGGTAAAAAGCTTTTTCATCTTTTTTGGCTGAGGTATACCACTGCCTTAAACCCAAGCTGTCATGTGCTTACACCTTACTGCAAAATTCTGAATATAGCAAACATCCAATACTGAAGACCTGAAGCATGAACTTCACCAGACAAGGAGATTCGTAGAAACACAAAAAAACAGGTGTGATCAAAATCCAACCACTTGTAAATTACGGGATGTGTTCTTTGAGCTGTTATGGTTGTGTAAGAGCTGCTCCAGTCAGCAGTGGCATATGCTAACAAAGTTTTTCAGCCATAAAGATTATAAAGAATCGTCTGCAATCTACTAATGACAGAAAGTAGATTTTCAAATTTAGCTATACTTAGCATGGAGTAAAAATGCAGTAAATCTTTTAATTTGGATGACTTTGTGAAAAGACTTGTTGACCAACATGGTGACTGTTTTATTCAGCTCTTAAAGACTTCTGTAGTTGCACTCCTCAGATGGCAATGAACACTGTTTTTGGGACAGGTCCTCTATCACAGATAAATTATTTCTCAATAATAAAAAAATACACATCATTTAACTAATTTACATAAACACTGTTGAACTTTTTTTTTTGCCTGCAGTTTCTTCGAGGGTGAGAACTAAAATACGTCAACCAAACAACAAACTGTCGATAACTGCTCTAACACTGGCGTTATCTTTATAATGACTGATTGTATTTACATCATATACGGCCTACCTCATACTATGCCCGTGCATTTGAAAGAACGTTGTGTTGCAACCCACTTACAATCTTTCTGCCAGCCTCTTGTCACCCCATGCAAAATTCTCTGGATCCAAACCCCTGGTAAACATATATGCCAGCAGCTCACAGTTTCCAAAAACGTAGTAAAAAGTATACAAATGATTTACCTGAAACTGTTGCTTTTACTGGTTCCGGCGTTTCCACGCCGTTTTTCACGAGTATATTATGCATTTGTACACTTTCTGATCTTGCAGTAGGCAAGTGTGTCTAGGAACCTGAGATAAGGTGGTTAAAAGTCGATGCGTGCTACAGTGACGTCACTCTCATGCGTTGGGTCCTTACACATGGTCACCTGACCATTAAAGTAAACCATTATTTAACTGGTTGAGTAACAGAATCGTTTCCAGGAAGGGTGTAAGGAAACTGTCTTATCTAGGTCGTTACACTGTTATTTCAACTAAACATAAATGACATTTGCCCTATTTTACTGTAATATTGTAACACAGACTGACTTTGAATATCAAAACATGAGAAGTGCGCGTTGACGCTAGACGTACATATGCGTACTTTTGTTTCCGAGAGAAGATGGATTATTTACTTTAAAAAGTGATACGTTTTATGGTTTTTTTTTTGGTTATAATATAAAAAGATGGAGGGCGTATCACTTACAAAACTAATGCACACATCGATGACTATGTCTGTGCTGTGTTCTGAAAGTTAACACAAATCTCTGTACGAGGGCACAGTTGTCTAGCAATCCAACAAACAGCTCAGCGAGTTTACAATAATTTACAAAAGCAAAAAATTCCTCAATTGCTTTGTCAGTTGCTGATTTGCCATCACTATGTGATCTCCGCTGTCATACGATGTGTGCATCTTTTGGGAAAACGTAAGGTCTTGCTATTAGCCACATTTTTTTTTCACAGTTTCGTAAGTTTCGTAATATATTGATGAACCTGTTATTTTATTAACTAAAATACAGCCCTGTGAATAGATAAGATATTTGATAACATCATGTTGGTTACAAGGATCACAGAAGCTAACTTGATACCTTTGTCCCCATGAAAAACGAAGAATGTAGAAATGCAAGGTTGTGATCGGCAAAAGAGCACGTATCCTCGGGCACATTAAAATCATAAATGGCAATCTGTATAATTTGCCTATCTACTAATTTAGATTTTGTGGGGGGAAAAATGCAATAAAAATGCCACCACTATGTAAACATTGTCGCTTAGCTACAAGCATCGCATATATAACTGCAAATTATTGTCACAACAATAAACCTGCAGAGACAGCATTGACTTGGTGATATATGTATATTGCACGCGTTTGATTAATTAACTGGCTTTGGCAGAATGTGTACTTAGCAATATAATAATGAGTGACAGTCACACCTTGCTTTGCTTATTGTGTAATAACAGTTATTTGTATAATTATATTGTATTATTTGCTAGTAAGTTCAAAAATGTGTAAACAAATGTTTATCTTGTTTATTGTATAGGGGTTAAAAAAACCATAACGTACACACTTGAACACCTTTTTTGGAAATTTAAACCAAAGACTTTCTTGCCTTTGTAAAGGTAATGACAAGATGCTCCACTCCAAATGTTATTACTGGACATCTCAGAATTATATTGTGGTGAGATTAACGATCACTCGTTTTAGTTAAATGCGAGTTACCACTTAACTACTTAACACATACACATATATAGGGCCACAAAAAATAAGTAAATAAATAAAGTTCCAAGAATAAAGTCAGAATATTACGACATTAAAGTCGAAATATTCTGATTTTAAAGTGAGAACATTCTGATTTTAATCTCGGAATTTTCCGATTTTATTTTCGGAACTTTATTTTATTTATCTTTTTTTAGTGGTCCTGCAACGCCGTCGTAATAATGAAATAATGCAGTAATCAAAATATTTTAAAACGAGAGAACTGTGATATACTAATAAACTGTATGTGCTCACTTTTTGTAACAAACAACTAATGTGCATATGTCTATAGTAGTACAAAATGCTAAAAGAGGTTCGAGAAAAAAATGTTGTCTTCTCGTTAAATGATGCTGACATTTTTAAAAAGTATCCAGCATTTATTACCAGTTTAATATCAGGTCAAGATTCAGTCGTTCGGCACAACACACCATTCAAGTCTCTTCAACGTTTTCTGAAGCAATGTAAAACAGAAATATCGCCCCCTAACGATCATCCTCAGAACACAATGCAGTCAGGATACTATGAAAAAGATGTAATTTTTTTTTTCACCATCCAAGTTCAAGGACCCCCTGAAATGTACCCACGGAGGTTGGATTAAAAACCATTGGTCTATGGTTTGATGTATTACTCAAGGTCCTCACAGAGTTTTACAGAATCTTCAGGGGAGACATTAGGCAGCAGAGGGGCCCTCCTGCTGGGCATTTACTCACAGATAGTTAGATCTACTCACAAATACTCACAGATTCTTGTGGGCCTTTTATGTATCAAAGAAAGAAGATTGTCCATTAGTTCCTTGGTTTTGGCTATAAACAAAACTGCAGGTTAATTTATACTAAATATTGACATTGTTGTTGAAGAATACTATGTTGCAATAACTGTCTGAGCTTGACATCACATAAGAAAAAGGGATATTTTAAAATGTATTATTTGTTAGATTCCTAAGATGCTTTGTGACTTCCAGGTAATATTTTAGGTTTAACCTAATCATTTAGGAACATTTTTGTAGACGTAGTTCCAATATAAACATTGAAAAAAAAGTGTTAGAAGTTGGGCAGGAAATGAACATGTAACCTGTATGATATAGCTGTATCGGTGGAAACAGCGCATCTGTTGTGGCCTCTTTGCATAGCCTTTGCTTTTCATGGGGAAAATAGCATCAACTGAATGGACAAAATAATTTGGTTGATGGATATATGTCACACAAGGTCCAGCTGGTTTATCAGCAGGCAGTAGCAGACGTCTTATCTCAGTCTGCAGGTGGAGCAGTGATACTGTAATAGCCTACCAGCATGGTGGCAAAACTCCCAAGGATATTTACACAGAGGTCTGGGGGATCTATTGTAGTCCGCTCATTATGGGCCAGTGGGATGTGTGTTTGTTATCAAAGATAATACATGAGCTCAAAGCTTACAAATCCAGCCCATCAGTCATCTGGACCATTGTCAGAGTCCGTATGGATCCTTCTGTGTCAGTGATAGCAGCTGACGTCACGGCTATTTAAAGACAGCCTGCTCCAAGGGTGCTGGTGTCATACCTGTGATTGAAGAGGTGAATATGGGTGCCTGCCCCTGTCTCCTGGTTCTCTGTGCTGTGCTGCTGTTCTCACACTGGTCGGGTGCTGTAGACAGGGCAAGCAGCCCGCTGTGCGCGGAGTACCAGCAGGGCTTTGATAGGTCATGCTATGAGTTCGTCAGCCTGCAGCGCACCTTCCAAGGCGCTCAAGACTGGTGTGAGCGAGGCGGTGGGCACTTGGCGTTCATCCTCAATGATGAGACCCAGCAGTTCCTACAGAGGCATCTGCAGCCAGACCAGGACTGGTGGCTGGGTCTGGCGCCTGCTGGTCAGAACCTCAGTGTGGACATCACCTCTGCTGAAGGTAGGACTCTTGGCTTCCGATGGAATGTCCTGTATGTTTGAGTCATTCTGATGTTCTGTGTCAGGACTGTTTCAGACAAATGATTAAATTTAATGTGCCGTGGCAGTGAAAAAATTTGATTTTCTGTTTACATCATGTTCCACTTTGTAGGCCAGCTCTCATGGCTGGATGGCTCTGATGTCACTTATGCCAATTGGTTTGAGGACCCACTTGCAACTGCTGTGTGTGGACACATCCTGAGGGATTCTGGATTTCGCTGGGAGGCCACGGACAACTGCAGCCAGGAGTTCTACTTCATCTGCGAGTTTGGTTAGTCCAGCTGGCCTCGCTGCAGTGTGTCTGTGCCTCTGCATCTACACATGTGTCCCTTCAGCCCTCTTGTCTGACTAGTGTTTGCCCATCTGCCTCAGAGTCTGACCGCTCACTAGCATGTGCCAACCACAATGCCACACTCCAGTGTGGGTCAGGCCAGGTGATCGAGGTTGATGACAGCTTCTACGGCAGGAAGACTCTGCACTTCTGTCAGACAAACGTGGCCCCTGCATCTGTGTCCACATCTACACCAGAAGAGTGTAGCTGGGTAGATGTAGGGGAACTAGTGGCAGGTACGGTGTGACATTTTGCCCTTCTTCTTAGACCTGTAACACAGTGTACAAGTACTCATTTAGTTAAAGCTCAGTGCCACTTTGTTGAAAGCAATAATCTCTATGAGGAAATTGTTTAACTGGATTGGCTGGTTGCGGTGGGTTGGCACCCCACCCAGGGTGTCCCCTGGCCTCTGCCCTATGCTTCCTGGGATGGACTCCAGGCTTCCTGCTAACCTGCGTTGGATAAGACGGTAAAGTGAATGGATGGATGGATGGATGGATGGATGGATTGGTTGCTATGTGATATAGCAAGTATATTGCAAGGGGGCTGTATTGGTATTCACTACAATGGCTACAGAAGAGTATCACATATTTTAAAACTTGTTTTATAATAAAAATTCATAATATAGGCTTATTTAAAAACTCTTATGCAGTTTCCTATGCATTAAAAATTATTTCTCCTGTCCTGCACTTTACGTCTCATAAAATGAAAAACATTTCATGTTACGGCACGTAGTGTTTAATGTCTTCTCTATGACTTAGCTTTTTGCTTGCTTTGCTTTGTACCTCGCTAGTAAGTCGCTTAGGAGAAAAGCGTTTGCGAAATGACAATGTAATATTTATTTTAGTAAATTTGAGTATTATTCAGCATTAACATACATTTCATAAAATGTGTGTGAATAAAACAACATTTTACATGCATCATACATTGAAAAATAATTTGCAGTAATATTTTTTTGTGAAGTTGTATTGTATTAATGATCTAATGAGAGTTTCAATTCAAATTCTCTAGAGAGATCAGTTTAAATGATTTATCTTCCTTTATTTTACTATTAGAATATCATATGATGCAAGAAACATGAACAAATTACAAAGTAAAATTTAAATACAAAATTTGTTATTTGTTGTGTGTCATATCGTTTGGAAATTAGTCATTAATAATTTGAAATTAAATTCTGTGTTCAGATATTTTATTGGTTGATTTATATACAACTAATTGTAAGTAACTAAGATCTTCAAATAATCAAACAGATTCAAATAGAAAACTTTTTTTTTTCAAAATGTTTTGAAAAATGTTTTGAAAATCAAATCAAAATGTTTTGAAAAACCGCCACTTTTTTTTTTTTTTGGAATAACAAATTTGTCTCACATTTTAAGAACAATCTGTAATGTCTATGCATAGTAGCTAGGGCAAACATTATGTATTAAGTATTGACAAAACACCAGATGTTGAAACCAGCAGAGAAGACTGCTGTCTGTTCATTAGCAAAGCACCACATTACTGACACAACACTTACCTTTGTGTTCCTAAACAAATAAATATGCAATGGCCATAACAGCTCTTCAAAGCATTCAAATATCACTTAATTATCACAATGGATTCTCCTCCTCTGAAACTCCCTTTGACAGTCTAAGAGGTGGATAAATATACTTTAAACATATTTAATTACTAATTGACTGGACCGAGAACATTAAACAATAACCTTATGTGTATTGTCGTATCATGTTCCTCGGATGGAGCAAGTGCTGCGGATAAATAGCAGATTTAATAAGCGCTTGTTTGTGTTTTCTGTGAAGCTGCCATTATATAACTCAATTTGCTAGTCCTGTTTTTTTAGACCAGATGCCTGTAATGTTGTCACATGATAACAAAGACCCTGCTCATTCAATGCAGTTTATGTTTCCAGGTCACTGCCATGGACTCCAGGTGTGTCAGGTTTCTGCAGATGTGAGCCTCTTTGGGGAGCCCTGTTCAAACTTGGGGAGTTACCTGTCAGTCGACTACCACTGCAAAGATGGTCAGTCCTGTGGCACACTATGTGCATATCCTACATTCACCTGTGGCACGAGCTAACGTTTTATTGGTGTAAAATTGGTGTAGAGGATGACTCTAAAAGATTTGCATGTAAGGCTCTTTCTGATAAATCTGACCCATAGCCTTCCACAGGATGCATATCTGTTATGCTTTATACTGTGTGGGTAGTCATTCATCTTAACCTTCTTCTTCTTTAATCCTCAGGCCTGCATCTATTGATGAAGGACTTTGCAGCTGTTTTTGACAATGTAACCATCACAGTTAAATGGCTGCTCAACCCATTCCAGGGGAATCTCACCTGTTCCCTGAGTTCAGGAGATGGCCTTGCTATTGACCCCTACAGTCCGGAGGAGTACGTTGCACCTGTTGCTTTTCTGTCTTGTTTCCTTCTTTTTCTTTGGCTGGTTCTCCTTCTTGATCCTGACAGGTTGCGGGACTGAGAGAAGTTTGCCTTGGTCACTTTTCATTTATAACACTAGCTATTAAAGATGGCTGGGGCATATTTGTTTAACATAATTATTCCCATGACCAATAGAAAAATATATATTGGAGAAACAAATCAATCACTTTTATAATTAGCTTATATCATTGTGTAGTCACATATTTATAACTTCAGCTGGTTTTGTTTTGGTTAATTTTTACCTCAAGTATTTTTGTGTGGAACGTGCTTCCAGTGAGACACTTGATCTCCTTGTTCAGGTCAGAAAGCAGCATCGTTCACAGATACAGCCGTGATGGCGTCTTCACCGTCAGCGTGGAGTGCACCACCAGCGAGTGGCACGTGTCAGCACAGAGAACCGTTACCATCCAGGAGCCAGTCAGTGAATTTGGTGTCATCAAATGCTACAGCTCTGACCAGTCATGGGGCAGCAAAGACTGCAAGGCTCTCTATGGCCAGACCTTGAACATCCAGGTGGAGCTAGAAACAGGTAGAAACAACTCAACCCCTGCACTTCTGACACATGCTTCTGTTGTACCTATGGTGCATCTTTATAGCATGTGTACTTTCACAGCGGTCGGATCTAAACGTATCAAAAACTCAAACTCCATCGACTCTTCCAGGAACCAATGTCACATACAGAGTCGAGTACGGTGAAGCTCTGCTTACTACATCTGTGGCGACTCGAGGCATTATCCCACACAACATCACAATGGGTCCCAGAGATCAGGAACCGCTAGGCGTGGGCTGCCACCAGGTGGTGCTGTCGGCCTCCAACCATGTGATGGAAGACAACGCCTCTGTGCCCCTGCGGGTTTGCCTCCTTGAGCCCGTGGAGGGCCTGGAGGTGTCTCTGGAGCCTCAGCAGCAGCCGTGCTTGAACCCCCACCTTCGGGTGAGCGTGTCTCTGCTGCGAGGTGCTCCTGTGCAGCTCCGCTTCCAAGTCTCGGGCTCAGACGACAGTTTCTCAGAGACGAGAGACATGTTGAATGGCAGTCTCCAGGTGTTCAGCATCGCCTCCAGGATTACAGGTGCCCATTCACGAGCACGCTGTTCTCTTCTGTCAAACACATTGGTTTGTCCCCAGATTCAGCTAAAGCTGCACAGCTGTACAATATTTAACAATTTCCATGAATTTACTAATGCATAAAATGAACAGTTATAGCAATCTGAGGAAAGCAGCAGTTCTGTCTCAGTATAAACGTATGGAATATAGCAGCCGTACAATTTTACTGTAAACGTGAAAGCGATTTGCATACTGATAACGCAGCAACTTCTAAATGATTCTGCAATGAAAGGTAATTTTCTGTGTAAATTTTTTAACTATCTGGTTAAAAATGTTTATGCAGGTCCAACTGATGTGAAAGTCATGGCAACAAATGGCCTTTCCAGCATGGACCTGGATGTTGGAAAGACCACCACAAGTTGTAGTGAGCCTGAGGCTAGTTTCTTTTCATTTGTCAAGCCTATCAAAACAAGATGCTCCCATGCATTCTCATATTATCAGGCTGAATTCCAGAGGTTGTAGCAATATTTGTATGTATTTTTTAATCTGTAATTTGTCTGTAATGCAAAATGTTGCTATTGAAGCCTATTGATGTTAGTGTTTCTTTATTGGTTTGTCTGTCTTTACATTGCAATCATTGACAAACTAATTATAATTCATGTAATTCTGGAGGCACGGTGTTTGTCATTAACAGCCAGGAGACCATCCAAGGGTCCCTCGTGGCGGTGGCGGTGGCGGTGGCTCTACGTGGATCTCATCAGATCCATCATATGTAAAGACCAACACGAATGTTGTCCAGTTGGCTTTGCGAAGCAATAATGGACATACGTATACAAACTACAACTGGACGTGCAGTAAGTGTGCACTGAAATTTATTTTGTTGCTCTGGCTTGTCTTTAATACATGCTTGATGGCATGAATGTAAGAGCCTTGTAATGTGTTGGAACATTGTAATCTCAGGACAGGGTCACTTTGATCCTGAATGGATTAGTACTTACTGAAGTTGGGTACATATTTTTGGATTTATATATTGTAGTTTTCACTGCCTGACAATAATGTGATATTCTTTTTTTTCTTGGTTCTTTTACTTATGTAGGGGGTAATTGCCCTTGTGATCTTACTAACAGTACATCAGAACTGCAAATTACCAACAACTGTCTTCCTGACATATTCAACTTTTCTATCTACACATTGACTGCAAAAGACAATAATAATCATATAACAGAAAGTAAATGCATCATGGTTTGGCCAACCAATGACATCAACGTAAAAATCAGGTAAGAGTAGTAATACTGCATACCGCTGCTGTATTATTCCCAGCATATATTTTTACTCAATATTTTACATGCGATGGATAACAGCAATACAAAAAAATTAAATGCAATAATTGTCTGAATTACGATTTTTAGTTGTGGAACAAATAGATTAAAGTACAAATTTGAAATAAAAATTTTTACAGTTTTCAGTGGCAAAATGTTTTCTAGTTGTCATTATTACAATAAAAGAAAGGAGTTTAAAGGCTAAGAAATAAATTGATTCAGGGCTGCGACAGTATAGCCATTGGCTTAAGTAATATTTTGTTACATAATAGCAGCGTTGTAGTCAGGTCACCCTGTCTGAATCATGAGTTCTCGACTCCAGGCCCAAGTCCCAGTCATCTACACTCAGGTGCAAGTCATCATATATAAACTACCAAAAACAAATAGACAAATGTGTCCAAAACGAGTTTACAATGTTTTGTTTTACAGAATCACTTTAGACTTTAATATTGTTCTTCAGATGTGGGACTAGCAGGACATAAAAACTGTGCCACCCATACTAAGTCCTGGACTCAAATATTACAACCCTGCATCATAATGACATGCAGAACATAGTTATTATAATGTCTTTCACAGATATCTTTAATCCATGAAATGGCAAAGTACTGAATTTTTGCTATGTTTTTAACTAGTTAAATCAGTTTGTATTAATTTCATTTTTAAATTCCTAACTGGAGCTCTTATCACTGTTTCAAACTAAATTGATCACACGTTCAATTACATAATTATTTAACAAATAGCCAGTTTAAAATGTAGTAATAAATAGAAGCAAGTCCTGTAGCCTGTATTCAACACAGACTCAATGTAAAACCAGAAGTTTAAAATGAGGTTTTAATGAAACAACCGTCTTTTTTGGCAGGTGTATCGGAGACTGTAACAATCCAGATCTTCGCCATGGTATTAACCTTACAGTGAATTGTTTAAACTGTGATACAATTAAATGGTTTTATGAGGACAGCAGTAACAGACCTGTAAGTTTTCTCCTTACATCAGAATTATACCTGTAGCCGACAGTGTAAATGACAAACGAGACATTAAGCAACATGTATTAAGTAAATAATAAAGCAGACATTAAGCAACGTGTACTTAGTTTATCTCTAAAGTGTATGTGTAAACAAGAGGCTCCCCAAATGCTGTCAGAATGTCATTACTTGTTTAGTAGAAGCCATCATGCATATAAAAATTGTCAGATGTGTCATTTTTTAAAGTCTCATGAGACTTTTTACAATACTGTGACAGTATTGGACCTGGATTCACAGTTTTTTTTAACCTTTTCAGGATATTATGGCAAGCTGCATGAATGATTTCTGGAGGAATCCTGTGATTCTATATGAAACAGGGCCGTTTTCCATTTTATTTCAAGACAAACAAAGACCACCAACTGCGACGAAAGTTGTGGCTGTTGGTGAGATTCTGATGTTGCTGATCTATTGTGATATTAAGACAGTTTTTGGTCTTTAACTGTGATATACACTGTGAGTGCTAAGGTGGCTTTTGAATAAGTGCAATATTTTTTTACAACAGCAAAGCACAGAACACAGAAATGATGTCATGTGAACTTATCTCAGGCTTTTTCAGGAGCAGACAGTGTGGATATGACAGGTACGACCTTGACCGTCCAGACCGTTCGACGACCACAGCAGCCACACGTTCCACTCTCACCACCTCGCCTCACACCACGCGATCATCGCGCACAACCTCACAGTCCAGCCCTTCGTCAGCACTGCCCAGCCTGAACTGCAACATCAGCCCTACCCAGGGCACTGTCCTCACAAGCTTTTCTGTCAGCTGCACCACAGACGAGACCTTCTGCTCAACTGGCACCTGTACCTGCTGCTTAGCGACTACCAACAGTGAGGCCCGTGACAGCTCACTGTCTCAGTCACAGTCCCAGTCACAGCCTCAGTCACAGCCAGAGTCACAGTCACTGTCTCAGTCTCAGCCTTAGTCACAGCTGAAGTCACAGTCTCAATATCAGTATCAGTGTCAGGCGCAGTCTCAGTCTCAGCCGCAGTCAAGTCACTGTCTCAGTCTCAGCGTCAGTCACAGCTGCAATCACAGTCTCAGCCGCAGTTTTAGTCTCAGTCACAATCACTGTGTCAGTCTCAGTCACAGCCACAGTCAAGTCACTGTTTCAGCCTCAGTCACAGCTGCAATCACAGTCTCAGTCTCAGCTTCAGTCACAGCTGCATTTCCTGTTTGTCTCGCTAAATGTGTAAAGAAGAGAGTTGCTACTGCACATTTACATTGTGACACATAACATTGTAAACATGCTCCAAGAGAAGCTTGGGAAATTTGTGATATATATATATATATATATATATATATATATATATATTTTTTTTTTTGTGTCTTTGTGTTATT
>JABJVR010001383.1:0-19273 GCA_025773905.1 Chitala chitala
ATATATACACACACACACACACACACACACACACACACACACACACACACACACACACACACACACACACACAAAATCTGTGAGAACATTACTAAGCCGTAATAGGATTTCTGTTCTCATTATACACGAACCATTTTTCTTTATAGGTTTATAACTGACGGACACACGTGTCGCTGTAACCTAAGCAGGCCGCTTCTCACTGACACTGGTGAAATGTTCTAGCCTCTGTAAGCGTGTGGGAACCCATCACCTTGGTCGAATCCGAGGTGGCGGTAGTGTGCCAGGGCCAGCTCCTCCACAGAGCACATAACAGTGGTGTGCCCGTTGCCCTGCGCCACAGGGTTACCATCCCTTTCATCCTCAGCCATGAGGAAGACCGACTTGCCCATGCCCCCTGGGTGGGGGCACAGCTGCCCCCGGATGGTTACCTGTCCAGATAAAAAGAACGCCCAAATTCAACCTCAGTAAAGGACTCTGTAAAGGACTCAGCTTTATAAAGTACCAAGTATTCAGCCAAAAACCCACACTTTTTTTCGAAAAAATTACTTCTGAAATTCGTGCGTGGGTCTTATTCAAGCCTCTCGTGTCGTGGTTCCAACTACGCGTGGATTTGGCAACAGCGTTTCCGGGTCACCCGAATTGGCAAAGGCTGCGATTTCACACGTGCTGCGGCGGCTCATTTACACTCGAGTTCTCAGTGAAGAAGCATCAGTGTCAATAAGCGATGAGGTCAAAACAGTGTGAGAAACTGAAAGTTGTGAGTAAAGCTGAAATTATTATTGGAAATCATTTTATTCATTTTGCAGATGCCTTTGTCCAAAGAGACTTACAATGAACAACAGTATATGTGCATGTCACAAACGAGGTCAAACAGTATCACAGAATCTAACCAACAGTAAGTGCTGTCCTATCATCAAAGTGCACGATTAAGTCAAGCAATTGTCTCAAAGTCATACAAGTAAAGGATAAACATATAAAATGTAGGTCCTGAATTAGCTAGAAAAACATTTACAAAAACCATTGCTACAATGGAGTGAATGGAAGCAAACATTACAGGTTTTAAGTCCTAAAGTGCTCCCTGAAGAGATGTGTCTTTATTTGCTTGCGAAATGTGGACAGCGACAAATTCCTCAAAGCAAGCGGAAGTTCATTCCACCATATAGGCACAAGAGAAGAGAAGAGACTAGGTTTACCAATTTTTAGAATGGGTGCAACCAGTCTCTTCCCAGACCGCAGAGAATGGGAGAGGACATAGTTCTTGATTTGGGACCGGAGGTAGCCTGGGGCAGTTCCACTGATGGCATCAGGATATGAGGCTCACATATAATGTAATCGCGATTATTATTACTTTCACTTGGGAAAGTGTTTGAAATTCGTTATTTTGAAGCACATTTGCAGAAATATAGTAAAATTGCTAAGTAATCGAGTGATTTTTGTTTCTGAATATTGTCCTTATAAATATAGGGTGCGGGTATTATTCGGTGATGGGTGGTATTTGGGATTAAACGGTGCCTTCTGTAATGACAGTGACTGGCAGTTCTCACAGCAATATGAGCCATGGTAGACTTATGGGATCAGTAATGATGCTGGCATGAACTGAAAAGTATGACAAGTTGCACCAATGTAAAGAATGTAGGTAGGCTACTCAGATTAGGGCAGCATCAGATAAAAAAAACCCAGTCTTTATTCTCCAAACAAAAGAAAGCAATGAGAGTAACATTGCACTCATTAAATCAGTCCTTTTCATTTTAATAAATTAGCCTGTACAGTAATAATTTATCCACACATCAATTTTCTCCTAAACACCATGATATGCTCCAGATATGTATGTGTGTGTGTGTGTGTGTGTGTTTGTGTGAGAGAGAGAGAACTTACGTGTGGGACGTCCTGCACCAGAACAGAAGGCAAGTCCCTCAGGCGAAGTCGAAACCTCCTGCAGCTGGGGGACTCCCTTATTCTGATGGCTCGCTGATAAAGTGATAATCGATGGCCTGTTCGTACCAGCGGGTCTGACAGTCCCCCCTGGATGGCGCTGATGGCCTGAGGAGACACGAATCTGCGTACTACATGGAGCGTAACCTTCTCAGAAGAATCAGAATCAGAATATCTTTATGTACAACGAAATTTGATGCCTCTTCTGGTACACGTAAAAAAAAAAAAAATAACAGAAATTAACAGAAAACACACACAACCGATTCCATATTGCACACATTCCTTATTGCACTGCCCATGTCCCCTAATGCATTGCACATACCCCTAAGTGTTGCACTTCACATTACCCTTGTCGCGCTGCATTTAGTGCTTGTACAGCTCTGGGATAAAAACTGTTTTTTAGTCTGTTAGTCCTTGTTTTAATGGTTCTGTATCGTCTGCCTGACAGTAACAGTTCAAACAGATAATGACCAGGGTGTGATGGATCCTTAAAGATGCTGTTAGCCTTTTTGACGCAACAGGAACTGTGTAGCTCCTCCAGAGTGGGAAGTGAGCATCCAATAATCTCCTGGGTTGTTTTAATTACCCTCTGGAGCTCTTTTTTCTGCGCCACTGTACAGTAAGAAAACCACACAAAGAGACATTATGTTAGAATGCTCTCTATGGAACAGTGATAGAAGGACACCAACAGCTTCTGGGAGATGTTATTCTTCCTAAGGACTCTTAGAAAGAACAGTCTCTGCTGTGCCTTCTTCACCAGCTCTGTGGTGTTTACGCCCCAGGTCAGGTCCTCCATGATGTGGACTCCAAGGAACCGGAAGTCTGTGACCCTCTCCACACAGTCCCCGTTAATCATTAATGTCCATTTTATTCTTTCTGAAGTCAATGATCGGTTCTTTAGTTTTGGACGTGTTCAGGAGCAGGTTGTTGTCTCTGCACCACGGAGACGGCCGCACCACGGAGACGGCCGCACCACGGAGACGGCCGCACCACCTCGTTCCGGTAGGCAGACTCATTCCCCCAGAGATGAGCCCCACCACTGTGGTGTCATCTGCAAATTTGATGAGGGTGTTGCTAGAGTGGGTGGGGGTGCAGTCATATGGAGTAAGTGCTACTGGTCAGTAGTTGTTTAAACTGGTGATGGCAGGTTTCTTGGGCAGGGGAACTATGGTGGAGGACTTCAGGCAGGGTGGAACAGCAGACTGTGACAGTGACTGGTTGAAGATCCTAGTGAACACCCTGGCCAGCTGATCTGCACAGTCCTTCAGCACATGTCTTGGAACACCATCAGGTCCCGTAGCTTTCCTTGGGTTGATGGTCCTGAATGTGCGCTTCACCTCCCACTCCTCCACTCTGAGGCTGAAGCTGTTGCGGACTACTGTATGTGATGTGTCTGCCTCTGGTGGCTTCACCTCAAAGCATGCAAAGAAGTGGTTCAACTCCTCCGCTAGCGATGCATCACCTTCAGCAGCTCTGAGGTTGTGCTTGTGGTTGGTGAGGTGCTGGATCCCCTCCCACACATGCCTGGTATTGTTGCTGTCCAGGTGGTCCTCAATCCCCCTCCTGTAATCCTCTTTGGCCTTCCTGATGCCTTTCTTTAGCTTGGCTCAGGCTACACTGTAGAGGGCCCTGTTACCAATCCTCACGGTATTCCTCACTTTCAGCAGGTGCTGTACCTCCCCGGTCATCCAGGGCTTCCAATTGGGAAAGACCTGGATGTGTTTCTCCACTGTGTCCATGCAGCTCTTTATATAACACAAGACAGTGTCGGTGAATACCTCCAGGTTCTGATGTTCAAAATGTCCCAATCAGTTCTGTTAAAACAGTCCTGCAGCTGTTGAGAGGCTCCCTCGGGCCAGATTTTAACAGTTCTGGTGGTGGCAAGAGCTGTTTTCCTCAGGGGGGTGTATGCAGGGATTGAGAGCAGGGACAACTGGTCGGACTGGCCAAGGTATGGTAATGGTCCAGCCCAACTTGATGTTTGACTAACCTTGTCCAGTGTGTTAGCTCCTCTGGTAGCACACTTTACATGCTGGTGGAATTCAGGGAGCACTGCTTTTAATTCCACATGGTTAAAGTCCCCAGCTAAAATGTGCACAGTGTCAGGATACCTGCTTTCCTGTAGGCTGATGCTATTATGCAACTGACAGAGAGCCAAGTTAGCATTAGCATCCGGTGGAATATACGGGATGACAAGCTAACATGCATAACTGTGTAGGCAAAGCATATCAGAAATTATTTGCTTGTTTATACAAGGCTTATACAGACGTTCAGCATACTTTTAATATTCAAAAACCACAGCTACCTGTTCTGTGCGTTTCAGATGCTGCTGTAGGTTGAGAGCCAGTCTGTCCCACCAGCGCCCTCTGCTGTCTGAACAGTACACTGACTGAGCCAAAAGGGACTTCAACTCCTCCACAGCTTCCTGCAAAAACACAGAGCCATACTCACCTCCAAACAAGCCACCTTCAGCAAGGTTCCATATAACACAAGCAATACAGGGCTCTAGTACCTGTGTATTTACTGTGCCACAGAAGCAAATGTCACCCAACCTGAAAGTGAGCTTTACCTATATGAACCCTTCACATGAGCATTACCAGTGTCCTGTTATTTGAGCGTTAAACCACAATGACAAACGAACAGGGGTCGGTGGCTGGCACGAGTGTGCGTTTGCTCGCTCACCTCGTAGCGTCGCAGTCGTTGCAGGATTTCCACCCCCCGAGACAGGATGCGGGTGTACGCCCAGCCAGCAGTGAAGCAACGCAGAAACAATGGAAGCTCTTCCTGGTGCCTTGAAGAGCACAAGTTTCCATACAGGTTCACACAACTGATGACTTATCAACAAGAACAAGAACATGAAGAAGTAAGGGTGTTATAAAAAGCTAGGACAGCTGGATATCAGTGATTACTATGTGACAGCCCTACTGGAATGTGTGTGACTACTATGTGACAGCCCTACTGGAATGTGTGTGATTACTATGTGACAGCCCTACTGGAATGTGTGTGATTACTATGTGACAGCCCTACTGGAATGTGTGCTGAGCCACTCGTGCTGACGCACACATAGTGGCTCTGCAGTGTCTCACCTGAGAGTGCAGGTGGCCCTCTGCTCCTGCCATGTTGCCTTGGCTGCACAGTAAAGGCTCAAAGCCTCCTCCCAGCTTCCAGCCTGCATGACCACGGCCACCTCGTTCAGGGTCCGCATGGCTGCCTCATACCTGAACACAGAACAAAACAGCTAATCACTACTGACCATAGAACATCTGAAACTGCTAGTAAAATATAGATAAACTTCATAGAAAGCTACTATTTTCACTACAGCAGTTTTTAATTTTGAGCATGAAGGTCTTTAGAGGTGCAATATACATTAGTACTGTTCCAGCTATATGTTCTTTCTATAGCTCTGGATCAGTTTTTGCCTTTAAAATTTTGTTCATTTATGGTCAACTCAAATTGCATTTCTCCTTTCTTCTAGCAAGTATATTAATATAACTCAGTTGTGGTACTACAAGACATCTAACCAATTAGAAGGCAAAAACTATTTACAGAGCAATGTTTCACAATTGCATTAGGATTTTGTCCTTAGCCTTTAGCTCACATGCATGATTTAATGCAGAATTTATTGCATGTTGTAAACTATCAACAGCCATACGAAAAACACGAACGATTACAGCAGCACACTGTACAACTGGACAGCGGTGGATGTGAGGTCCCATCTACATGTTTACTGAGTGACAGAAGGCAGCTGTTTCACAATGTTAAATATGTTTTAATTATTTAGTTGTGGGGGAAAATGGCTTCAGTAACAGGCCAGATAGAAATGATTACAGATTAAACCAATATTGCTGTGAATGTGTTTGTCTCTGTTCAGGACTAAATTAAAAAATGTCCACACATTTAAGAAAAGGAAAAGGGAACAACTAAATTTGGTAAACTGAGTGAGTGTGACAGGATGAGTAGGAGCTGTTACAGCGTGGATCATCCCAGTCACCCACACATCCTCACCTGATGAGCTCCTCCCTGTCCTGGAACACCCTGGCCTTGCGCAGGATGGTGTAGTCAGGAAAGGCCAGGCGTCCGGAATTGACCAGCAAGATGGTGTAGAGCTGACTTTGTCCTCCAGGACCCAGGTCCTCCTCATCCAGGCCCTCGGAGAGGGAAAACAGGAGCAGGACACGGGAGAAGACGGCGCGGGGGGCCCTAGACAGCCTCACACACTTGCCAGCCAGTTGCTTTGCCCTGCCAGGACCAGTGCAAAAAAAAAGGTCTATGTTTGCATGCCTGTGTGTCTGTGCCTGTGTGTGCATGACTCAGTGTGGACCAACAGCAAGTTATCCCTGAGCAACCTGTACCTGGGACATAAGGCTAACTGCCAGAGCAGAGGAAATGAGCATTTAGAATGAAATCCAGAAAATGTAGCCAAGGTACAAAAGTCAATTTTCTCACCTTTTCAGAATTACAGCTGCAGTACCTGTGCCTTTCTGGCCTGGGGTGAGGCCAAATAGCGACCGCTGCCGGCCCAGACGGAGGAGACCCTCCACCAGCTGCTGCTTCTGAGATCCAGTGCCCCCCAAGTGAAAGGTCTTAGCCAGACTCCTCAATTCTGGAGCAGGGAGCAGCCCTAGCACCTCCTCCACGTCCTCAAGATCACTCTCTGTGGTGGAGATAAACACAATTGTCTTAGTGACTCTGCTACCTGTAATGTGATCTTGAGTGATCTGCAATTATGCACACTAATCTACTTTTGTGCAAACTGCAAGAATGATCAGATCCTGCAGTAACCTGACAGAGCTGCTACAGCACATTGCTTGTTGACATCTGCATTCTATAAACTTAAAACAGGACTGAAAAGGTGTGTAGATGTCAACAAATTACCACATACATCCTGAGAAATACATTTCCCATATATTTCCCATTGTTTGTCTGTTGCTTGTTCTCAATGACTATTCTGTGCATCTGCTATGCAGTGACCTGTTTTACCAAAAAGGCTTGTTCCATTCTCCCATGCTCACCGCTCTGTGCGAGCCCACAGCTGGTCAGCTCCTGCACGACCGGACACAGGTCCGCACTGATTTCAGCATAGTCCAGTTTGTTCACCCTCATCCAATGCAGCTTCCTCTGGAACAGGCGAACATACAGCATCCGGCCAGCGGCTGGGGAGGGGGCCGAGATTAAAAAGGGAGGCACCACCACATCAGTACCAGAACACTTAATGTTTTAGTCGGCTCAGTGACGCACATGGCCAGAATTTCAGAAACGTGACCCATACAGTGAGGCAAAGGGTACAAATGAAGTTATATACCATCATGTCTCAGCAAAGTGTGCTACCACTATTAGAGTGCAATAAAGTACCATGCCAAATGTTTGTGGTTTGTGGAGATTAAAAAGAAAGCTTAACTCTGCAAAGGCACTGGTTGAGGTTTGTGATTGTGGGCCTGTACCTGATAACTGCTTAAAAGTGTATATTGCAGCAAGGTCCTCCTGGTTAAAAAGCATCTGGTCATCTGGATTAACCAGCACAGTATCCAGCACCATCAGAAAATTGCGGAGGTAGTACGGCTGTCGTGGTGCATCTGGAATCCCCTCCCACTCTTTCTTCTTAGCGGGGTCAGTGTCAGTCTGTTCTACATCAGTCTGCATTGGAACACATCCTGAGGCAGTACTGGTAGCCATCATAGTATCTTTTAGACTGTTGAGGATGGGACCATCACCTGAGGTAGCCTGTGTCTCATCCGTCTCTTTTTCTTGGCTTCCACTGGCTCCATTGTTCACTTGATGAGGTAGCTCAAGGTTTTCAGAGGGTACAGGTCCATCTGCTACTCCTCTGTTGTCCTCCTCATACCTAGGTCTTTTACTTGTATTATGGGTTGTCTTTATGGCTGCAGTTAGAGGTCTGCCAACATGGCAAGGTTCATCTGCCTGTTTCTTCTTGTTCGTCTTAGATGAAGCAGCAATACTTTTCACCAAAGGCACCAATGGAAGGGGAGATTTGGACATAGACCCTTCCTTATTACCTGCTTGAATATTATCCTCAAACAAAGTTATGTCAGTATTGAAATCTGTGTCACCAATCAACTGCTCCTGTTTCACTTCATAGACCACATCGTTACTCTTTTCATGCTCTAAAGACTTTCTACTTGGCTCATCCCCTACGAATTTCAAGTGCCTCCTGGATAACTTTGAGGACAAGCGTCCCAGATCAACAGTCTTCACAGCTTTAGCTTGTGTCTTACCTTCATGTGTGTCTGACCACACTGGACCCTGTTTTTTAAAATAAGGACTGGTGGACTCATTTTTGTTTTCTGTCTGCGGTATACTCTGAAAATTGCAGTTTTTTCCGCTGTCTTGAGATGAGCAAAGAGGTTTCTCATCAACGGATGTGTCAAAGGAGGCGACCTTTTCACAGTCACGTTGAAGGAGTTGGCACTGGCGGTCGATGTGTTCATTGATACAATATCGAGGCACCATCTCACTGCACACGGGACAGGCAAGCTTAGCTGGCGGTGCATTGCTGAAAAACGAGGCGATAGAACCCGCTGTAGTGGAGCAATTACTTTTTCTATCACGTCTCTTGGTGACTGAGAGACCACGCCGAGGTGTCCTCTTCTTGACAGCTGGAGGCGAGCGTTGCTCAGCCATTAAACTCTCATGTTAGGGAGCGATTTTCTTCTTTACAATAAAGATTTTCACATTGCTACATAAACCGCAAAGAAAATGGCTCGGGAAAACACCACTGGATACAATTTTACACTATTATGCAGACCAAAAAATTATCGGTAATGTTCCGATTTCTGTATTTTGCAACAGTTTTACCCAATTAAATCGACATGACACAAAATACAATAGTTCTTCTACTCCATATTTCAATAACAAACAGACAAGACTTAAAAAGAACTAATAAAGGTATAAACATCATCCCACTTTGCATATCTCGCGACAATGTATAACTTCATCTTAAATACATGAAAAGCTGACCGTGTCCTGCTAGGTGCAGTAAGAAGTGCAGTATTGGCCCGCTATGAGAGTAAAGGCAGTAATAATCAAAGGCAGCATCACTGAAGTCTAAAGCAATCGATTTTTAAACTCGATCACATTGTGTTTCATGTTGTATACTGTATAAATAGATGTAAATTCCAAGTGTCCAGGAAATGAAATAGGTGTCTTCCCTGGCTTCTAATAGGGGTTTGGTGCTCGTGTGTTCAGTCTAGTGCGTCTCCTGCTTGCGTACTAGGCTGCTTTAAGTAAACTCCCTGCCACCCTAAACAGGGTGACATGGATGGATCATTTAGGGAACGGATTTGATTATTTATTTATTTATTTAGAGAGAAGAGGGTCAGATTTTTGTGACTTTCTTGATGTCAACCCTTGATATTTACCCGACTTCAGCACTGGCCAATTCAAGTCCTCCAGGGAAAACGCCGCAAACTGGTGATGATTTTCGTAAGAGATTTCTGCACTAAAGTATTAATGGCGGGACAGGCGTCATTCCTTCAGTCCGATTTTCAACGTGAGGACTCCTTTATAACATTACGAGACATAATTAATATAGTGCATGTTTAAAGTAACGCAAAGGGTTCCAAGACAACATATATTAAAAGATGACTTTTGATAAGATTTTATTACAAACCAGAGCAATGGTCGTCTCTGTAAATTTTGTTTTTAAAATTTACCAGTAAATTCATGTTGATTACATCTTTGAATTGGCTTAACACCAACTACACTGCATATTAGAATAGTGGACGAAACGAAACTTTCTTTAAACACTGGTTTACCCTTTCGAAGCTTCTGAAACGGAGTATATTAGTGACATCTGCTGGAATTAATTAACAACTACACCAAATACTGCCGAATAACTGGAATTACAATACTGTACTGTTATTTTACAATTCAACGTAAACAGCACGACACAGACGTTAATCGGAGAATACTACAATCATTATTTATATAATATAGAATGTATAGCAGCTGTATGGGAATTGCTCAGTTACGTTTCCCTCTGGCTTTTCCCCTAGATTTTTCCTAGGCTGTGGCAATAGATGGGACTTTTGTATGTCACCATATCATTTTTTTTACTTTTCACTTTTAACCAATTACAGTATATCAAATTTAGTGGTCTTATGGGACTCTCAATACCAGGTAAAGAAGTTTTAATCAGTTAGCTAGCAGGTAATAGTACATAATTTGGATGGGATAGGTTTCACCAGCCATTAGTGTTATCCATACATTCTTCAAAGCTTTTGAAGCCTTATTTTGCACAAGTTTGCATGGATTCTCACACTTATGTGTGTATGTAGAAACTTGACAAACTTGCATACCCACAAACAATTAAAATTTATAAAACCTGGCATATGCACAAAAGCATGCATTTTCCACTTTATAAATTGCAATTATCTTGGAATTGTCCATACATAAATGAGCATCAAATTCAAATCGCCATCCAGGAAACACCATAAATAGTTAATGCAAATCACCAGTATCCATATATATTGATAATATTTAACCCTAGTTTGCACGGTGAGGTGATGTAAGAGAGAACAAAAGCAAAGTGAAGTGTTGATAATCAATTTTCAAGTTTGAAATCGAAGCTTCAAAAAGTGTGTGAAGTTGTGTTTTCAACTTTCGGGGCTGATTTTGATGTTGATGCGTGTTTATCAAAGCGAAGATTTGACTTAATATGTTTTCTAACATCATAAACACCTGAATCTACAATTTTAACGTCTTGCACACAAACCTCCTTGTGTCCAGGGGGTCTGTTACAAAGCATGCTGTTACAGACTTTGTTGATTCTCCCTTTGCCTGCCGGGGGCTCCCAAATGTCATCATGACTGGCAGTGGGCCACAGTTTATGTCTGCAGAGTTTCTGTCATTCCTGGCTGACTGTGGCATTTATCACATTCGCATCGCGTTATACAACCCAAAAGCAAATAATGGTGCAGAGCGGTTTATGCAGACCATGGGAACCCGCCAGAGTACATAAGCTTCATTCTTTCTGGAGCTGTCCATTACAAGTCTCTGAGCAGTTGGGTCCTGCCACATTTCACCTCTCCAATGGATCTTGTTGACATGCTGCTGATCTCCACAAGGTTGCACCACCCACATGCCCTGGTATAGTGGAGGACACTGACCCTGTGGATCTTCCAGATGAGTCTGATGTCCCTTTTGCCCCACCCAGCCCTCCAAGGACACTGCCCATTGCCCGTTTTTCACAGTCAGTCAGGGTGGGATCAAGGCTAGCATGGCTGGATGATTTTATGACTGAGCTTTGATCACGTTTGCTGTTCGTTTGTTTATGCATTTTGTTTTTATGTGGAAGCTCTGTGTTTAATTTTCTGGAGTGAAGGAAGTGTTATGCCGCACATGGCGCCTGTTGATATACATAACCATATTCAGGGATGGGGGGGGTTTTGGTGCTTATCGTTTGTTGGAATGGGATTGTGGGTGTTTTATGTTAAGGAAATAAACAGGCAGATGTCCAAAAAGTGGCTGTCTCCTTTTGTGTTTAGTACAACATAACAAGGATGCCAAATCAATCCTAGTTTTTAAATCCTATCTGAAGACCTACTTCTTTGATTTAGCTTTCCCACAACAGTCCCCATAGCTCACTGTAATTAACACTGCTGGTGTTGCTGAACATGCCAATGCACTTCCTGCATTCTAGTTGTTACTGCCAGTGTTTCTATTGTATACTAAACTCTCTTTGTAGTTCTTCTCTGTCCATATGTCTACTCAGAGCCTGGCTGGGCACCATCCAAGTGGGATGTCTTCTTAGAGTCACTGACACCCAATGTAACCTCTGAATGAGACCTTTACCCAAGGAATCCTGCACGTCTATATAGATATACTCTTGCATCTGGAACACTGACAACCTATCACCATTTATAGTCCTTATATCAACTTTGTACTCTGTAATGTTAACATGACCAGGGTGTTTGAGTAGCCAGTTGACCTTGGACACCCAGACATTTTTTATTCTCCACACCTTGGAGGTTTTAGTTCCTTTCGTTCGTTGTCACCTGTCTTTAATTTAACTTTAATTATTACATCAATTAATTCCGAGTAATAACTGTAATGCTTTCCTGTAAAGTGCCTTGAGGAAACTTATTGGGAAAGGTGCTATAAAAAAAATTTAATTGAATCCTTTCGAACCTACTCGAAGCCAAGACCTCTTCATGGAGTACACAGCACTGCAGGCAAACATTTTATTAATAACATACACACTAATATTATTTGCGGTCAATAAAATGTAATTTACTTACAAAACAATCTGGGTCTTTTTATTGATTTTTCTGGGTCATTATCATGTGAAATACCATGCTGCCTTCATAAACAAGTAACAAGATTGGAGATATTTCTGGTATTTTTTATTGAACTGTTTCAAGTTTGGCAATGCAGCTGGCTTGTTGAGATTTCCTTTGTTGGCTTCAGAGACACCGTGTACATATCCAACATTTTTTCTCCCACACATAACATTCATCCTTTTTGCCTCTGGTGAATATTTAGAGGTTTCCTTATATATGTGTGTAAGCACAGAATGTGCTCAGTACAAACAATGTAATGGAATCAAACAGTTCCTTAATGTGTGATTGTAACAGATTTGTGCATGTACAATATATGATGATATGCTTTTCATACCATTGTGGAATTAAAAGCATTTAAAAAATACATAGCAGGCAAAGTATTAAAACAGGTGCATGGTTTAAAATGATGCAAAACATCCTCAAGGTTTCACCAGCCAATAGCATTAAGTTTTGTTAAGGAAGGGAGTTTCATTGTTTGACAGGGTACTTACAGACATTATGATAATTTTGGCATACGGTAATCACTGCACATTCAATTTTCTTTTAAACACAGAGGTGGTCAAAATCTCACTGTTTTAGGGGATTTTTAAAAATCTTATCAACAGCTACAAAAAGGTGTGAGAATTGTTAATGGTGGAGAAGAAAAAAACCCTCTGGTCTTGCTTATTTTGAAGTCTCTCAAGCTTTCTTGCGCTGCCTTTTCTGACATTACAGTATTTCTCCTAGGTGCTCACTGATTGCCTATTCCAAGTGCAACACCATCAGCAACAGC
Source organism: Chitala chitala (assembly GCA_025773905.1). Classification (NCBI taxonomy): domain Eukaryota; kingdom Metazoa; phylum Chordata; class Actinopteri; order Osteoglossiformes; family Notopteridae; genus Chitala; species Chitala chitala. Next base: position 13,003 of record JABJVR010001383.1, read on the forward strand.
CAGGGAATTAATAATTTTTTAATTAATTTTTAAGACAATCAACAAAGTGTGACATTATATTTGGCAAGAAATAAACATAGCACTAGTATTTGATATTTGTTTAATTTGAGGTTGCTATCAGGACAAAATGCTGGCATAGTGATGTGGCGGTTAGTGCTGTTACCTCACATCTCTGGACCCAGGGTTCAATTCCCACTTTGGGTTTATGTGTATGAAGTTTGCATGTTCACCCCATGCATGTGGGGTGGTCTTTGGTTTCCTCACCTGGTCCAAAGACTAGGCTAGGTTGATTGGTGTTTGTAAAGTTGTATGCTTGTGTGTGCATGTGCCCTACCCAGAGTATCCCCTTCCCTGCTTCTTTGGATGGGCTCCAGGCTTCCTGTAATGCTGAATTGGATTATGTGGTATAGTGGATGGATCAGGACACAGCCTCTGCACTGCAACTATTGAATGCACTGTGGTAGATGGGTAGCAAAGAAAATAAAATCTGGCCCCCAAACAGAATGACATTCTCAATACAGTCCAGTCCCTTTTGAGTGCAGGTTTTATAAATCTACATGTTTAGGCTGAGTAAACAATTGTTTGCTTACGGTCTGCTGAAGAAAGTTTGAATTTTGAACTTGCATACAAAAGTTTGATGAACAACATCTAACAGTTTTTGTGAGCCTGTCTTTGCCAATACAGACTAATCATTTAGCTATTTAATAAAAATATTCTGAAAATTCTAAGAGGGCTGCACTGGGAAGGAATAGTTCTACTATCTATATTTCAAATACAAAATCCTCTGCAATCGGTTCCTCAATCAGTCCTGGTTTCAAGCCAGCGACTGCTGCTAGTCCAATATGGCTCTTTGTTTCTGCATTTCTCATTTGAAATTTCCTTACCCAGACATACAGTATTAACAGCTCAGATTTATTTTCCTGACAGCAGTGGTGCGAGACTAGCTGTCTCTGCTAGACAGGCGTTTGTATATATAGCTCTACCAAGACTACCGGTATACACGGCTCATGTGAAAATCTGGTATTAGCTCTACTCTTTCACCCAGAGTTGAACCATCAGCAACTGCTTATATCATCTCAAATCACTTCAAAGATGCCAATTCAACTTGGTAGAGTTTACAAAACTTGACTGGATTGTCCAATACCAGCACATCTTACTTTGTTGCCTTAGGTTGTCCCAAGTCTTTTGGCTGCCAATTGTTCAATAATCCCCCATCCTTTCCCAATAGGCGTGACAGCAAAAATCAGTCACACTGGTTTCTAGTAAACAGGCTAACAGATGTGAGCAGTGGCCAGTCGCACACAGCTCAGGGAACACATCTTCTCTGTCTATAACCAAAAGGCCTATTGATAGCATTACTTCAAGCGAAAACATCATAACCATTGGACCACCACTCAATCCTCAATCTCACGAAACAGATACTTTATTATAAAACATCATACAGAATTACAAATCGTTAGAACAGAATGTCATTTGTATTTATTGAGCTATATCATTTTATAGCTGTCGGCATGACTACTATAATTAACATGATGAAAACAGGAGGTGGCTGTACAGAAGTATGTTTACAACATTACAGTGTTATAATTTCAGTTTGCTGGCAGACAGCTCCTTCTGCTTCTTCTTCCTGGCTGCCTGATCTTTAGTGCCTTTGATCTGAGTCTTCACCTGATCCTGAAGCTGCGAGAAGAAGGTCTGAGAGGACCGGAGCGCTTTGTCCTTACCGTCATCCTGTTTGAAAATCAAATGAGTCATGGTTTTGAAATTAGCCAAAACTAGCTCTATGGCCTATGTGGAAAAAGGAAACAAAGCGTTCTGCTGTAGTGAATGTCAGGACTGATTAAGCCCTTCCTGAGAGCCAAAGACAACAGTTAACGTGAAAGAGAAGGAAGTGAGGAGGAGCGAGAGCTAACCTTCATCAGGGTGGCTTTCCCTCCTTGGGTAATCTTCTTCAGGTTCTCAGACAGCTTGGCCTTTGTCGGCTTCCTGTTCTCCCCACCTTTGGTCGCCTCCCGCTCTTTCTGCCTCCTCTCCTTCTCCTGAAGCCTCAGGTGTTTCTGCTTCTTTTTCTTCCGCCGCTCTCGCTTCTTGTCCGTGGCTGTCTTCTCGCTGTCGCCCAGCAGGTCACCAGCCTTGTTCTTCTCCTGGGAATCAGGAGGCACACGGCATCACAAAGGGACTGTTCTCCACACAAGCACCCATGTAGTATTCACTCCCCCACCCCCAAGAGCCAGCAGAGAACCACATGGGGAAAAAGCAGGCCTGCACTGGCACCTGTGGGAACTCACCTTAACCTCCTCTGGAGCAAGAAGAGTGGCACTGCTGGCTGTGACAGGAGCAACTTCTTCCATGGTGATGGACGGCAGGTTAGACACAATCTTCACTTCAGGTACAGGCTGCAACGGGCATGAAATGTCACCTTTCAGTATATGCAAATGGGTTTACTTAATCTGGCTGTAAATTTCTACTCAGTGTGTGTATATCTATCAAACATCCTACCACAAAAAAAAAAAAATTCTGTAGTTGAGTTTTGCATAATGCCCTCGCCAAAAATTGTCAACTGCCTTTTATTTAACCTTACACATGAAGCTTGGCCTACTGTCTCCATGTCTGTCCACATGTTTATTTGAGCACTAAACCTATTTTGACAGAGTGGTTAAGTTTGTGGTAACAGGGACAGGCCTACTCACAGGCTTCGGGGTGAAGTGGAAGTTCGACAGTGCATCCAGCTTCAGGAAAAGGGAGTCCATTAGCTTCTGGATTTCCACGTGGGCTGGGTTTTCCTCCTCTTCAGCTTTTTGCTAAATACAGAAAAATGTAGTGAGATCAATGATATAGTGTCCAAAAAAGGCTAGAGTAAGAGAAGAGGGTGGTGATGTTTTCTGAGTCCCTACAGCAGTACAGCACAGGGCTCTGTTACAGACCCAGTGGAAGCTGTAAGTCGTTACCTTCGTCTGTTTCAGGAACTCCTGCTCATAGACTTCTGCCAGACTCAGTTTGCTCTTCTGGTGGTCCAATGTCAGCCTCTTCTTATACTCGAACGCCTCCTCTTTTGGCTTCTCTTTCCGCACAACGTCATCCCAAACCTTTCCAGAGGGAAGTGTCAGCGCCCTCAGTGCAGACAAACCTCACTACTGCTGCAAACACGTTACACTCCTGCAGGCTCGCGTGACAAATATGACAAAACAAACCTGGTCCTTGATTCTTTGCTTTATGATGTCCTCCAGCTGCAAGGTTGTCTCTTCAGTCACGGCTGGGGCTGAAGGATGGAGCACAGCAGATGGATTAGAGAACACCTAGCAAAAATTATTCTCCCCAATTCCTTACATAATACTTATATAGCCCATTACCAAAATCTAGATATCAAATTAGAAAAAGGCCAATGCATAGCTTCTGGTTGTAGATATTTACTGAGTTTTTACAACATTTAGCAAGTGTTAAAAACTTTGAGAAAGGATTAGTAGTGATGAGGCATTTCTCATTTTACCATGTATAATGTGGGATCCGACGTGTCGGAATGCAGTATGGCTGAGCCTCCCGACAGCAGGGAACGAGGTGCTGAGCACTTACCCACTCTGGAAGCTTGTTCAAAGTCCAAGTCCTCCTGCAGCAAGCTGTTCTCCGGTCGCATTTGCCCACTCGCCTCCCCAGTCAGCTGCCAAGGCTTTTTTTCTAGAGCGGCCTTCTCCAGTTCTTGGATTTTCTCTGCCATCTGTGCGTCGAAAGAAAAGAGAGCAGAGACATTTTTACATCTCTCAGCCTCAGAAAACCATAACAGTTTCAGATATTCGGCCAGCAGTCTGCACAAAACATGCAGGGCTGAAATAATTTAGTAAAATTACATTACAATTTATAAACTGATCAACTCTCACATTCTGTACTCAGTACTTTGTGGTTGTGTCAAAATTTCATGTAAAAAAAAAAAACACGTGCGCGCATGCGCACACACACACACACAACAGTAAGTTTTGAAAAAACCTGAAACATTATGCAGAGCAGGGCGTGTTGTTGTAAGGCAGGGCCACAGTCACTGCTTCAGCATTCCTGCAGACGAAACACAAGGACCCTTCATTGTTCTTACCTTCTCCTGCCGCTTCTCATACGGTGACCTAGTGCTCAGTTTGTCTGCCTCTTTTTTCTTTCCTCCGAGAACGTCTTCTAGCTCCTCCCCTTCACTTTCCTCAGGCAGGTCAAACTTCACCCTCTTCATCTTCCCCTTGACTCTACCACCATCTTCTTCCTCACTCATATCCTCACTAATAAGTTTTTTAAAGCATTGATCATTGGTTAATTTGAATGTGCATTTTTATGGAGTTAGGCTATCAATAGAACAGAACTTTTTCATGCACATTAGCATTAAATATGAGTTGTTAAATTTGCAGTAATATACTTACACAATCTATAAATTAAGTATAATATTGAAAGGTAACATTCAAAAACGTACTCATCTTGATTCTCTTCATCTACTTCTTCGTAATCACCATCATCATCAGCATCATCATTATCCTCCTCCTCTTCACCTTCATCCAACTCTACATCATTTTCTCTACTGTGTTTTTTGGTCAACTCCTCTTCTACAGGATCAAAGAAATCTTTGTATTTGAGATTTCTTGAACTTTTTTTCTGTAGGAAAAAGTAAACCAATGCAACAAATTGCATGTTAGCGTTTTTTACCAGTAATTGATGAGTAAACTAATTATAACAGATGTACATTTACATTTATCCATTTAGTAGGCACATTTATCCATACATGTTATATCGATATTGGTTCTCTGCATTAACCAAACCCCCTGGAGGAGCAGCAGGTACCGATATGCAGCGCCCGAGGAGCTAGCGCTGAGTATCCTGCTCAGGGATATGCCTGGTGGCTGGGCTGGGCTTCGAGCCGTTAGACTTCTGCATCACAGCCTGATGTTCTACCCATTAAGCCACCAGGCTGCTTGTGTATGTGGGCAGAACTAAGCAGATAAGGTTTACGGTTTTACATTACCTTCTTTTGTTTTCTTGATGTAATCACATTTTCTAGGTCCAACACATCTTCATCACTCGATGGCAAATCCTGAAAGTAATCAACCTCACTATCATCTTCATCATCCCCCTTTTCCTCCTTTTTCTCCACATCCTCAAGGAAGGCCTCCATCTCTGAAAGCTTGAAGAATGTATCATCTACTTCAGAGCCCAGTCCTGTTGGCATTTTCTTTTTAGTCTGAATCTGCTGCTTTGTTTGTTTCTCAAATTTATCTACATCAAAGTCCACATCAGAATCTTCATCTGAGAAGTTTTCTACATTGCTTGAGACATGCTTTTTGGTTTTCTTTCCAATCTCTTGCTCATCCTCCTCCTCTGCAAAATCATCATCATCATCATCCTCATCATCTTCATCATCATCATCCTCCTCCTCCTCATCCTCTACTTCCTCCAAGTCACCATTCTCTTCCTCAGCTATCTGCTCTTCACTCTTGGCCTGCTCTTGCTCAAAGACAGTGAGATTCATGTCACCAGTCATCTGGTGAACTGCAAACTCAAAGTGTCTCAGTACTGGCACATTCTGAAGTTCCAGTTCCTGCCAAATCTGCTCCTCATCAAAGCTGTCAATAACCAGGCGGTCCAGTGGGCTTCCCTTCATTCCCACGGACTCCTGCATCTTCTGTATGTCATACAGTGTCTTTGTGAGGGAAGTAAATTCTGATGCCAGCCCATCCTGGAGGCTTGTATTTGAAAAATCAGAAAGGCAAAAGAGAAACAGAGTGCACAGCATGAGTATAACCAGACCAGTACCTGTATGTTATGTATAAATCACTATGACAGCGTTACCATTACAAAATTTCCTAGAAACAGTTCAAGGCATACATGAATTTGTGCCAATAGACCCAGCCCTGGGACCATATAGGCACATACTGGGGGCACCATCCGTTCATACGAACGCCACAGCAGTGACTGGTGGTGGAATTGGTTGCAATGTAAGGGGCACCAGCTAAAATCTTGCCTAGAACACCAAATTGGTTACGGCCGCTTTGGGTACCAACGTAAGGTAATTGTTGTTAGATTCAGTGTATTCGTATGAAAGATTATGTATTCTGAAATCTAATTTTAATGTAAACCGTACGGCGAAACATAAAGAAATTCTCCAATAAAGTATTAGAGTAAAGTTATATACAAAATATATATAAATTATGTATTTAAAGCTGCTAAACAAATAGGTCGACTCAACATGCTAACATTCAGTATTGAACGCATTATAAAATATATTAAAATAAACGTACGTTAATAT
>JABJVR010001384.1:0-26188 GCA_025773905.1 Chitala chitala
ATACAGATGAGCTGGAGGTCACTGTGCGTGACGTACCCGGCTCTGAGCCCTGCACAGCTGTATCACATCCTGACACAATGCCAGCTGGCAGCAGAAACACAGACAAGAGCAGTGTGGCAGCCCACAGCAGAGGAGGAGGTGCCTGATTACAGGGCAGGTAAGACCACACACTCACACCTGAGCATGACGTAGTCACGCAGGATGGAAAATCTACACAGGTTTCAAATCTGACTTACTTCACATATTGTTAGAACAACTTTAGTGAAGTACTGAGTGTGTGTAACAAGACATGGTCTTCACCACTCCCTTAAAGGTGGTTTAAATTATGGTCTGAGGTTAAGCTGGTAAAATAATATTCTCTTTAAAAGGTGTGTTTTCCCTACTACATTGTAATACAGTAGCATACTTTGAATATGAAGATGAAGAAGCTTTTTATTGTCATTGTATTCGAGACACAATGAAATTTCGATTGTCATTCCCAGAACACACACTTACACATAGTTCACATTGCACATGTATACACTTAGGACACCATTGCACATACACATTACACATACACATGAGACATAGGACATTGTAAACAACGGCAGGTACACTGTGAAATACTGCATATGAAATAAGGTATGTAATGCCCCAGTATTGCACGCACAGTATGTTGTATGTACAGTGACATGTATTGCACATAAGGATGTGTATTGCACCAATATTGCGTGTAGCAGCATATGCAAATACATTGATAGAGTGTATTGCACAGTTAAGAAGAGAATGTAATGATTCAAAGTGCAGCACAGAGTCATTGTGTGTTTCGGTTGAGATGGTGAATGGACTTTGGAAAGAAACTGTTCAAGAGTCTCGTGGTTCATGTTTTAATTAACTTGTAGCATCTCCCTGAAGGCAGGAGTTCAAACAGATGGTGGCCAGGATGGGAACAGTCATTGAGGTGTTTGGCTCTGTAAGGGTAGCAAGTGTCCGCAATGTCCTGGAGTGAGGGAAGAGGGCACCCAATGATTTTTTGGGCAGTACTGATGACCCTCTGCAGTGATTTTTTTTGTCAGCTGTCAAGCATCCAGCATACCACACTGTGAGGTTGTATGTTAAGATGCTCTATATAGCACAGTAGTAGAAGGCCACCAGTAGCTTGTTGTAGAGGTTGTTCCTCCTTGGGACTCTTAGGAAGTGGAGTCATTGCTGTGCTTTCCTGACAGCAGTTGTGGTGTTGACAGACCATGTCAGATTGTCAGATATGTGGGTTCCCAGGAATTTGAAACTGTGAACTCTTTCCATTTATGTAGATGGAGCAATGGTTTGCTGTGCAATTCCTGAAGTCTAGGATTAGTTCTTTTGTTTTGTTTGTGTTTAATGTCAGGTTGTTTTGTGGAGCACGACATTGTCAGGTTGTGAATCTCATCTCGGTAGGCAGACTCGTCATTTCCCGAGATTAGTCCAACCACTGTTGTGTCGTCTGCAAATTTAATGATGGAGTTCGAGGTGTGACTTGGTGTACAGTCATAAGTGTACAGTGAATATAGTAGAGGACTCAGTACACAGTCTTGTGGTGATCCAGTGCTGAGTGAAATAGTGGAGGAAATGTGGTGACCAAGCCTGACAGTGTGAGGGTGGTTTGTGAGAAAGTCTGTGATCCACGTGGTGATGTGTGTGGAGAAGCTAAGGTGGACCAGGTTTTTGCTCAGTATGTCTGGTATGATGGTGTTAAAAGCTGAGCTGTAGTCAATGAAGAGCATTCGGACGTAACTCCCTTTGTGCTCTAGGAGATCCAGTGCCATGTGAAGAGCTACAGTGATGGCATCCTCTGTGGACCTGTTTGACCTATGTGCAAATTGGTGCTGGTTAAAGGTTGGAGGGAGGCTGGTTTTAATGTGCCTTAATAGTAGTCTCTCAAAGCACTTCATGACAATGGGAGTAAGTGCAATGGGTCTGTAGTCATAGTCACTTAAATTGTCTGCAAAATGCTTCTTTGAGATCGATGGTTGATTTGAGACAGGGTGGAATGATGGCCTGTGACAGAGACAGATTGAACATGTTTGTGAAGACTGCAACCAGTTGATAAGCACAAGCCCTGAGTACCAGGTACTCCATCTGGGCCAATAGCCTTCCTATGGGCTCCCATACTGATATGAACACTCGTCTGACTTCGTGTTCCTGTAGGGCATGTGTCTGGTAGACTTTCAGGTGGTCGTGGAGGTAGCATCTTGGTTTTAAACCATGCAAAAAAACAGTTAAGCTCCTCTGCTAGTGAAGCGTTAGTGTTTGAATTAATGGTGGTGCCGCCTTTGTGGTTTGTGATGTGTTGTATTCCTTGCCACGCCCTCTTTGCATTGTTATCTGTGAAATGGTTCTCAATCTTTATCTTGTAGGTGCACTTGGCATCCTTGATGCCTCTTTTTAGGTCTGCTCTTGTGGTACTTTATGTAACCCTGTCTCCAGATATGTTCTCTCAGGTTTTATGTAGAGTTCATTTTTTGTCATGTACTCAGTGTTTACATATAAGTACACCATGTTTACTGCTAATCAGCAAACACACGACATCCTGTTTGCACACTAACCCACCAGCTTTTTGCTGTTGTACAGCTGACCTACTGGAGAGCTTTGAGGATCACCCACCCATTGTGCTGCCCACTGGAGGTTACCAGGTGGACCTGGACTCGGACTCAGTGGATGATAGCATCTACAGGCAGCTGCTCTATGTGCGCCATTTCTTGTGGGGTCTGAGGACTCTGTCACCGTCACCAATGGGGGGCACGAGCTGTTGGGAAACTCAGGTACAGAGCCGTCTCTTTTTGAGGGCTTGCCACAAACAGGTTTGTTTCAGCTTGTGTGCAACTTGTCTTCCTTGTCTCTGATTGGTAAGACGAGGCACAGGCAGCAGCTACGAGCTCAGACTAACCTCAGTAGCTATAATTTTTGTTTAAAACTTGTTCAGCTGGTTAAATTTCTGTATTTAAGTCATTATGCTTCATCAGCTGTGCCCTGTTGAGAAGAAATAATGCAGGGTTTAAAGTTTTCTTCGTTTTACTGTGCGTATTTACTACCATTTGGTTTTTTTTTTTTTCTGGGGGGTGTAGCTGTGTCATATTATAAACCAATCCAACAGACAAGGACAACATAACCACTCAATCTTATCAGTATTGATTGAATAAGTGCTGGTGTTCTGGTAGCTTCAAGGGCATGCATACATCCAATAATGTAATTCAGTATGCTGTCTCAGCCCCTGGCACCCCCAGTCACATGACCAGGTTAAAACTTAACAGGGAGGGTAGGGGGAGGGGGCTGAGGGACAGTTTGAAGGATGATGAGATGAGGTCACAGTTTTTACACTGTCTGACCCTTGTGGTCCTGCAGGCAGATACAGAGCTGAGCACTATGGCTACAACTGCAGATTCCACCACTTGCGTGGCATCCAGGGGATCGTTGAAGAGGGATGACCAGCAGGGGGCACAGACAGATGTCAGCAGTGCCAAAAATGGTGCATTCAATCACAACACACAGTCTACGGAGGCCTCTTGCCTGTTAACCCCGCCCACAACACCCAACTACCCCGATAAGGTGCAGCAGGATAACGGGTCCAGCATGGCTACACCTCACAACAAAAGGACAAATGGACACCATGCAAGCGAAATGGAAGGTTGGTAGTGCAGGTTTATTAATACTTGTGAAATGAAAGCAGTTTTTGGAGATGTTGCTCTCTGACTAGCTCTTTCTTTATGCCTATTGCAACCCATTCTTGTAAAGTACCTGGTGGCAACTCCAAAGTGCAGTGTAAAAATAAATCAAATTAAACTGAATAGCATCTCTCTGATAAAAAAAAAAATGAACTGCATTGTGGGATTCTTTGAGAGGTCGAGGGACTTTTCCATATGCGAAGAAACAGCACACTTAGCAGTAAATGCCAATCTTCATAGTGTGCAGTTATATTTAGGGAGGGGTCAGTACCAATATTTCAATGTCTAAAGGTGATGGATGAAAATTCATGGTGTTTTGCTCCACTTGTGATACCCTTGAGTTTGACATGAGCCATGGGGACTGGGGTAGCGTGTCCCATACTCCCAGTCTCTCAAACTGAACAACAGCTCATTTCTCAGAGCTGCAAGTTTCGTAATTCCATGCGACCCTTGCATTTTCTGTGACTCAGAGAGTCTCTGGAGTGTATAGTTCCTCGCTGTTTTATAAATGTGCGAAGAGCTGTTTATCACACTTCTCCTACGACCGGTTCTGATCCATGTACCAAAACATGTTTTTGTGCCGGACATGTCCACGTTTTGTATTTACAGTGAATCTAGAAAAGGGACCATTTGGACTGGGTTTGGGACTGATTGATGGGCTGGTGAGTAACTCTTATTTTGTGGGGATAAAATTTTTCTTTGACTGCATGAGTAAAATTTACATGGAACAAATAGTTGTTAAATGCATAGATTTTTCTTGCATTTGTTGTATATTATACTACTTTTAATGCTTTTTTAAATTTTAAGCTTTTAATTAGCTTCTTGTGAAATCAGCATAGTTTCTTTTCTATTTGGTTATTATTTGGGCTGTCATTTGTTGGTAATTTGTACATCATTTTGCAGTTCTGACATTTTGTAGTGAGTAGGTATTTTGTTCATTCAACAGGATCAACTAACTCAAGTGTTCTGCCCATATAGCAAACTCCTCTTCAGTCGCCTGGAATTTACATTAGGACCCTTGTCCCTGGAGGACCAGCGTCATCTGACGGCCGACTGTGTATCGGGGACAGGATCTTGGCTGTGAATGGAACAGATGTCACAGGCTCAGATTACCAGAGGTCAGTGGCTTGTGGTCCCCAGGGTTTGTGGGTGCCATTGGTCTGTCTTACACTGACAATTCAGCAGAGTGGGACAGGGGCATGCTGTAAAACAGTACCCATAGTCAATATGACCTATGCTGACAACAGTAAAATAGGGCTCTTCCCCCTCCTCTCCCTTCCCCTCCCCTCCCTTGCCTAATCAGTGCCGTGGACCTGATCCGAAGGGGAGGTGTGCGACTCTGTCTGCTTGTGGAGAAGATGGACCCTGAGGTATCTACGATGATCAGCGCTTCTTTGTGTTAAACATTTATGGACAGACTGCTCTCACTGTGAGGTGTGAACAAACGTTCTGCCTCTAATGTGCAAACACCAGCTAAATACAAGTACTTATACATACACTATATTGCCAAGTATTGGGATGTCTGCTTTTACACACACATGAACTTTAATGGCATCCCAGTCTTAGTCCGTAGGGTTCAATATTGAGTTGGCACAACCATTGCAGCTATAACAGCTTCAACTCTTCTGGGAAGGGTGTACACAAGGTTCAGGAGTGTGTCTATGGGAATGTCTGACCATAGACACACTCCTGTCTGAACATTTGTGAGGTCAGGCACTGATGTTGGATGAGAAGGCCTGGCTCGCAGTCTCTGCTCTAATTCATCCCAAAGGTGTTCTATCGGGTTGAGGTCAGGACTCTGTGCAGGCCAGTCAAGTTTCTCCACCTCAAACTCACTCATCCATGTCTTTATGGACCTTCCTTTGTGCACTGGTGCACAGTCATGTTGGAACTTTAAGGGGCCATCCCCAAACTGTTCCCACAAATTTAGGAACATGCAATTGTTCAAAATGTCTTGGTATGCTGACACCTTAAGAGTTCCCTTCACTGGACCTAAGGGGCCAAGCCCAATCCTTGAAAAACAACTCCACACCATAATCCCCCCTCCACCAAGCTTTACACTTGGCTCAATGCAGTTAGGCAAGTACCGTTCTCCTGGCAACCGCCAAACCCAGACATGTCCATTGGATTTCCAGAAAGAGAAGCGTGAACACGTCTCCACTGCTCTAGACTCCAGTGGTGGTGTGCTTTACACCACTGCATACGACATTTTGCATTACACTTGGTGATGTAAGGCTTGGATGCAGCTACTCGACCATCGAAACACATTCCAAGAAGCTTTTTATGCACTGTTGTTGTGCTAATCTGAAGGCCACCTGAAGTTGGGAGGTCTGTAGCTATTGACGCTGCAGACAGTTGGCAACTTCTGCACACTGTACGCTTCAGCATGCGCTGACCCTGTTCTGTCATTTTATGTGGCCTATCACTTTGTGGCTGAGTTGCTGTTGTTCCCAGTTGCTTCCACTTTGTTATAATACCACTAACAGTTGACTGTGGAATATTTAGTAGTGAGGAAATTTCATAGATGGACTTATTGCACAGGTGGCAACCTATCATGGTACCATGCTTGAATTCACTGAGCTCCCAAGAGTAACTCATTCTTTTACAAATGTTTGTAGAAGCAGTCTGCATGCCTAGGTGCTTGATTTTATCCACCTGTGGCCATGAAGGCCATTGGAACACCAGAATCATTGATTTGGAGGGGTGTCCCAATACTTTTGGCAATATAGTGTATCTGTGGAGAAAATCCGCACGGTCAGGCTATGTATCCAGAGAGTTCTCTGTATGTTAGGTGCACCTAACTGGCAGAGCGTTGCGTCTGCTCTTGCCTTTGGAGCAGCCAGGAAAACATTCACGACACCATCATAAAACCACCCTGTACCTTATGTAATGCTAAATTCTGATGCTTTCATCAGCATGAGAAAAAAGGAGTCTGGATTCATTCGACCATGCACTTTTTCCACCGCACAGCCCAGTTCTGATGTTTCACTTGAGATGTCTTGTTCTTCGTTGACAACACTGGCATCTAACATGGTCTTCAGTCATTGTAGCCAATTTGGTATAGACTACATCAGTGGCTCCTGAAATGACATTCTACATACCAATACTGAATTCAGACTACTCCATCTGTCTCTGCTTTATGTTCTTTTTGCTCTGTAATTCATGAGTGGTTTCATAGACAGCAACACCAATAACAAGTGGTACTTTTCTTTCTATACCAGGGGTGTCAAAGCACGGTCCTGGAGGGCCACAGTGGGTACAGGTTTTTCTTTCAACCAATTGATTCATTTTAATTTGACCATTACCTTAATTATCAATTACTGGTACATCCTTGCATCTCTCCATTCTTTCTTGTCTGCACTTAGTTGTCTTAACTGAGAAAAGGAATGAGTTATAAAGAAGCTAAAAGTGATAGTCTGGTGTTTTAGGATCTGTAACAAAAATATAAATCAAACATTACAATGTTGCTGTATCTGCAGAATGTGGGCAGAAAATGTCTGAATAATTTAGGATTGTGGTGGCGTGGTGATTAGCGCTGTTCCTTCACACCTCCAGGCCTGGGGTTTGATAACTGCCTTGGGTCTATGTGTGGAGTTTGCATGTTCTCCCTGTGCTTGGTGGGTTTTCTCTGGGTTCTCTGGTTCCCTCCCACAGTCCAAAGACATGCAGGTTAGGTTGATTGGTATCTCTAAATTGCCCGTACTGTGCGTGTGTGTGCCCTGCGGTGGGTTGACACCCTGCCCTGCACCTCCTGGGTTGGGCTCCAGGCTTCCCGCAACTCTTAACAGGATGACGTGGTATAGATGAACGAATGAATTTAGGATTGTTTAATTCAAACCACTAATTGTATTATAATTAAGAATGAACAAGAAATGGCTTTAAAAATTAAAGATTAACAGTTATGGTATGAGTAAAAAAGCAACATCAGTAAGTCTTTGTCATGCCTTTAAAACTCTTATTAAAGGTTATTTATGCTCGTTTATATAATTACTGTCAGTCTATAATAAAGTCAATTATTTGCCGTTAAGAATCAATTTACAGCAGAAATTGGCTGAAACAAAAACCTGCACCCACTGCGGCCCTCCGTGCTTTGACACCCCGGTTCTATACCATGTCATAAAACCCTTCAAAGAGATGTATGAAATGCCCAAAATGTCCAGGGTGACAGTTTGCAAAATACTGGAATGTGCATGCCTACCGTCAAACCACAAAGCCCTGTCAAAGTCACAAACACTCGTTCTGCCCATCAACACTCAGCTGAATTTAAACTGACTTTAGAAATGCCAGGTTGCCTGTTGTACACTGCAGACACATAATGTAAGATATGTTGTGTGCAGGTGTCCGATGTGCTTAAACTGGGAACTCGCTAATTATATGGCAATTTAATGTCCCTTTTATTAGTATAAAATGCATGTTTTGAAGTTATTGGGTCTTCAGAACTATTTAACCTTAAAATTAACGCAGTGGAATAGCATAAAAATGTTTTTCAGAGATAGAATACATATTAATACTTAATATAGATATATGCAGATTACTGATTGGTTCTAAATGACAGGAGTCAATACCGTTTTTTAAAGAATACCGTACAAGGCAATAACTTTACAGGCAAACTGTACCAGTGACAACTTCGTCTGGTTTTTAAATGTACTTACATATACTGTACCTTTAACTGTGGTTTACTATACTCTGTACCATTAAATATTCTTGTAGTATTGTGGTATTATATGAAAAATATACTGAAGAGGCAGTTGTCTGAATGATTGCTTTTACTGCAAAATATTACAGTTGTTTCACAATGAAAATCTTGTGTCCGAAACGGACGTGCATCTTAGCAAATGTACAAAAGTTTGGCTCTTTACCAGAGATACTGTAGACAAAGATGAATGTGACAGTGTAGCGCTGCATTTTAAAGGTGCACCAGTGCCTATGTACTCCCTCCCAACACGAAACACCCTCCGGTTTTCAGTCATTCTAAGATGTTTGAGGGGGACAGAGGGGTGGATCGTGTGCCACGTGTCAGGAAGGCAAAAAGTTTGTGCGCTTGTGCAGCAAGACACTCAACGCTTGCATGGAGAGAGGGAGAGAGGCATTGGTGTCGCGGTGCCAGCGGGAACTCTCGCCACACACAGCCGGCGCCAGGACAAACTGTGCCACGTTGGGCAGCTTCAGCAGGTTGATGAGCTCGTGGGCACGTGTGACAATCTCTTCTCGGTCATCCTCACTGTAACATGCAACCACTGCACTGCTACGTGCAAACGTGCGCATCTTGGACAAGAACAGGGAGACCCTGGGGAAGGAGTGCACATGTCAGCAGTCTGCCTGCAGGAGGCGCTCAAATATAGATGGAAAAACTTACACAGCTGCCTTGTCCTCGGGCTTACCTGGGGATGAGGTCCTGGCTGCGGGAGGCCAGCTTGGCCAGGGTGGTCATGAGCACGGTGAGAACGCGAGGCGAGAAGCTGGGGGGACTGGCTGACTGCCGCACCTGGGTAATCTCAAACAGCACGGCCTCCAGCGTCTCAAAGAAGGAGGTGATGTGCTCCACTGTACAGCGGGCATCATGGGAGACAGACAGGTACTCTCCTATTGCCCACACCTGTGTGCACAACATATATACACATCCCTGTTGTATGGGCTGCTTTTGTAACTGGTGCACACATGCCAACTAAGTCATAAAGCAGCGCAACAGGGGCACCTAATGATGGTGCTGACCTGTCCAAAGGCTGCAGAGTCTGGCCACTAGCAAATGCCATGTGAGACTGTGGCTGTTAACCAGTTCTGACAGAATATGTACTTCATATAAAGTAATCAATGTTATAAGATGTAGACAGGGATGGAATTTTTTTTTTTTTATCCAGTAAAGATATATATCCAGTTACACTCTACTTAATGAAACACTAATTTGTTTGAAGTCAACTGGAAAAGAAAGAAAGAGGGAAAAAAAAAAAAAAAAAAGAGGTACTGTAGACATGCTGAGCACATAATTGTCCATTTAAGGGGACCCTACTGTACTTTTCTGTAACCCTTACCAAGTGGGTATAGAGTTCCTCCTTTTGGTAGATGTTGGGGGTGGAACCAGCAACGTCTAAGAACTCCCTAGACTGTTCCATGATTAGAGAAGGGTGGAGCTTGCATAAGAGGAGCAAGTGAGCACTGAACACTCTGCAGGAAGACAAAGGTTTCCAATGACATCACCGTGTCCAAAGTGCCCAGACTGCAGAAACACTGTCAGGCATGTCTGAGGACTCACCTCTGCACTTCTGTCTGATAGTTCTTAATACTCAAGAGGAGGCTGCTTCGCTCCAACAGGACAAGGACCAGCTGGTTCACCAGCTTCTTGTCTGCAAACTGAGGGGTGTCGGAAGACATGAGGTCGATACGGTAACAGCAATGAGCAGTTTCTCTTCCCAAATTTCTGGTTATGTTGTTTTTTTAATGTGCTCACATTTCACAAATCCCACCACAACATACAGTATGTGGTATACAGAACAGTTACTGGTTTTGTATGTGATGAGTTTGACAATCGCGCCAATGCAAACACTTACTGCCGAGTGTGCATGTGTCGTTTCAGGACATCGCCTGGGTTACACTGGTGTATGGCAGCAGTTTAAAATTTAAGTCCACAAATCAGACTGAGACAAAATCAGAGCCAACGCTGACCAATTTGGTGCCCTGGACAAGATTTTAGCTGGTGGCCCTTACACTGCAACCAATTCCACCACCAGTCGCTGCAATGGCGTCGCCTAGGGACAAACAGCACCCCTAGCACTTAATAAAAGAACACGACACTACAGCCTGGACAGCAGCATCACAGAACCAACCATTTTCATTCACCAGCTTGTATGGTGCAACTCCATTCCACAGGAGTCTGCATGTGCCAAAGTTCACTTTGCCTCAGGCACTGCATCCTCTGTTAGTGTGTGTGTGTGTGTGTGTGTGTGTGTGTGTGTGTGTGTGTGTGTGTGTCAGTAAGGACCTGTGCTTTAGCAGAATGAAGAGCTCAGCTTGTACTGCGCCACACATTACCTGGGCTACTGTGTGGAAGTAGACATGCAGCAGCACCGGGACTGTCTGGGCGCACTGCACGACACGGGGGCTCTCCACCATGTCTGACAGGACCTCATGGAGCATGCCAAGCCTGCAAAGCATGGCAAATTCAGCACAGCTCCACACTGTCCGATCTGTGTCACTCTGTTCATCTCGGGCTATAGCGGTTAAGCCTAAGAACAAGATTTTAAAAGTCTGGGGTTTCTTCAAGTAAACTGGCAGAAGGGATGAAGCAATAAAACAATTCAGGAACACTGGCATTAAAGCCTCTGCTGTTGCTGATTTTATAATAACACAATTCTCTAACATCACACTACAGTGCAAAGAGCCTTCATTAAAGCCTTGTATTAAACATGGTTCTTCAGATCTATTTTGTTTAAAAATAAATAAAATAAATTTTTATTTATTTTTAGGGGGCAGGGTAGCAGGTGAAGAGAAAAAAGTTGTTCAATGCAATTTCAAAGTTAATTGTGTGTATATTAATTTACAAATCAATCACACAAACACACTTGGCCATACTCTTGGCATACTGGGTTCTGGGAGCCACACCTGTCAATGGTGTCTCCAGTTCCTGCTTCTGGTCTCAGGATGTAGAGAAACATGCCTCTATAGAAGGGCTGGCGGAAGGCCTCCAAAGAGCTGGGTATCTTGTTCCCTTCATCCCAGAGCATCCTGTCAGAGGCTGGGTAAGAAGCAGACCTGCACAGCACATACATATATCTTTTTCACTTTTCCACTGAAACAGCACACTAATGTAATGGCAGTGAGCCAAAGCTGTGTACAGTACCTGAGCTGGAGGTCCAGAGTGGCAGCCAGGCAGGGCAGATCCAGCAGCGAGTGCAGCAGCTCGACCGCCGTCTCACGCGCCAGCAGGGAAGGCAACAGGGCTGTGTACTCCGAGATGAGGGCAGGGCTGTTCCAGGCCAGGAACTGCCATCAGAAACATCATCAAAGCCTGCTCTGTCTGTGTCAAGGGCTGACATGCAGGAGGAACCTTTCGTGAACTCACTTTGAGTATGTTGGGGAAGCTCTGCCTGTACAGTGTCACTCCGTCCTGTAGCACGGCCACGTTGGCTTGACAGAACTGGACAAACTCGAAGGCCAGCATAGGATCGTTGAAGAGCTCGGCAGGGAACGACAAGAAGAGTTGGCGGAACACTCCCTCTGAATCCACTCCAGCCGTCTCACCTGGGCGGATGACGGAGCGGGGCTGGGATTACGCTCAACCCACAGGACCCAATGCTGCCTCACCAAGCATCAATGTTAACGTGCTCAGAACCTCTAACAGTTTGGACAGATGCACAGATGACTCACTGTGGTTGAGGTAAAACTGTGCGATAGGCAGCAGAGCTCTGCAGAAAGTCAGGTCTCCGCTTATCCGGCTGTACAGCGCCTTGATGCATGGAAAGGCACGGTACACAAACGAGGGGTCCTCCTTACAGATAATGTCCATTATGGTCAGAGCCTCCACTAGACACTGGGGATCAGGAAACAAGGCAATGTAAGAGCACATAAATTCACATGGCTTGAGAATAAGAGAGAACCAATTCAGAGATGTACATTAATTTAAAACAAAAAGAGTTGGGAAGATTGTTAATAAGCTTAACATACGAAACCACTACTGGTACCTACAGCTTTCTGTAGCTCAGTGTCAGATTTCTTCGTAGCCTCTGTGAAAAACAGCATTATTTAAGCCCATCATTCAATTCAATTAATTTTTTTATACAGCTCCTTTTGCAACAGTGTGCCTCAAAGCCATCATGATAAATCCACAATCACAAATAACTTAATACTTCCAATCGACTCCCACTGCAAGCTGCATCTTAGCCCTGCTCCAAAGCACAACACTTTAAAGCGGAAGCTCACTGCGGTCACTCTGCTCAATGAGACGCTGGCAGTACTCAAAGGCCTTCTCTCTGAGGCGCTCTTTAGGGGGCAACAAGCGACTGGAGGACGACGTGGCAGAAACCATGGACATCAAAGACCCGTCCACCTCCGATCTGTCATCTGCAGCAACACGAGCAGAAGTCACGTCACCCCTCAAGCATCACCGTCTTCCCAGGTGAGCTGCTTTTACAAACATGTACCAGCAGCTCCAGAAATTAGCAAAAAAAAAAAATATTTCTACTAATGCACATAAAGAGCACCAGATTAAGTTTGAATCACACAATTACGAATTTCTTTGTGAACTTTTGAGATTTTCACATATTAAGTGATCATTAAAAGCATGAGCATTGGTCATTGGATTAAAGACATTAAGATTAAATTTGATCTGTTGCACAACTGAAAAGATTAAATTAGTGATCCACAAGACACTGTCAGTACAAACATGGTGCCTTCACTTTTTGCTCATCTTTACCTTACCTTGAGAAAATGACTGTACAAACAGCACTCTCTTATGAGCTGGCAAAAGTAAAAATTTTGCTATGAATGTCTCATGTCTAAACTATATTTATAGCACAAATCTACAAGTGCTGGAAAAGACACCCTTCCATGGTAGATGGTATTACTCTTCCTTTTTAACTGCATACTTCCTTCCACCAGATTAAACCAAGCAGCAGGTGCTGCACATCTCATCCTCCGTGATATTTGCCCTTTGAAGCCATTGTTCTCCCAATACTATCATGTACACAACATAAACGTCTTACTTACATGTGGACGATATTTGTTTTACTGTACTTTGTAAAGTGCATGTGATTTAAAGTTAACACCCAAAGCTGAAGGCTGTCAATAACTTCTCTTGATTAGAAACACTGCTGGAAAAACACCAAAAAAATTACCAGAATCTCCACTGCAGCTCTCTTCAGTGTCATAGGTGAGAAGCCATTTCCTGAGCATGGAAAAGGCATACATGTTCATCCACTGGTCCTCAGTGTAGCTCTGACCCACACACAGCACTGTGAAGAAATCTCCTGCTACTGCCCCATCCACCTCAGTTATTGGAGCAGGCTGACGGCAGGAAAGGACACAAAGCACAGTCTGTATGGCACACCAAGACCAGTTGGCAAAGACCAGTGAAGAGCACAGAGTCCAAGTACCTGCCGGGTTCTGGCACCGACAAAAAATCCTCCTGAGGACATGGACGCCCCCTGCTGGACGCTGGCATAACGCAGCCAGTCCACCAACTTTCTGTTCATCAAGTTCACATGATCTGTGTTCACAACAGTTTCCTTTATAAAACTGACAAGCACTGCTGGCAACGCCAAAAAACCAAACACTTGCAAGTAGGTACAGTTCTTATAAAAAGCCCACTCGTCATATAAATCAATTGTAAAAACCCTTGACTTTAACCGCATTTTTTAAAACAACTGTTGATACACAATTTGATTCTTTAAAGTTTACTCACAATCAGAAATGCAACTTGAAATTTGGGAATAAAGTCAGAACAGTTCATTACGCAAAAAACTCACCCTCAGTCAAACAGTGTGGAGAACATGCAATGACTCTGGAGATTATCGGAAGAATGTGCCGACACAGCTGTACATCAGGCTGCCTCGATTCAACTGCTTTTAGCAGATGGTGACAGAGAGCTGTCAGGTCACTTTGGCTCCGAGCCTATCAGGAATGAGCAACAGAATGTGTACTACCAGTCTGGAAACTTCACTCACCAGTTTGACAGCACTCAGAGGGTAACGTAAGAGAGAGTTAGATATACCTGTGCCAGAATAACAGCTGCCACATAACTGGTGTTCCTACTGTCCTGGAGATCCTTCACAGAGAGTCTCTCAAGAGGCAAGCTTTCCCTCAGGATACACGAAGAAAGAACCTGAAGCTGTTCTGACGAACTCAGGGAACACAGCAGCATCTGCAGCTTCTTGTGAAGGTCCAGGGGTAGCCTACCTCCGAAACACCAGACTTTTCATTTAAAATTCGTTCATGCAAATACAAGCCAGCAATTTTCATTTAGTTAAAGTTGCATATTCGTTAACTTGTAGGAGACATGCTCCCATATTTGAAGAAATAACTTACAAACGCATGCATTTGTTTTAACCTGGTAAAACTCTCAAAAGCCGAGGTCCCAATCCCAGTTTAAAAACAGCAGAAAGGCGAACTTACGTTCTTCCATATTTTGTTGCCGAAACTATTAAGTGCAGTCTCTGCAGCGAGTCTACCGTTTCATTTCCATAGTCCTTATTGTGAAGGAGTTTTGACACACGCCCATAAAACTTCTGGAGTTCGTCTTCTTGTATTTCTCTGAAATGTGAAAAAAGTTGACATAGCAAGCCGAAGAACCGGAAGCCGATAATTTGATGCGTAAAATAATTACTATCATAAAATAATGGTGAGGTACAAACCACATAATACATTTGCTCTTTTATACCAGGCATATTAACAGCGTACCTCGCTTGCTTAATCAAGCTCTCCGTTCCAGAAGCATACATGTTTAATGGTTACTCTGAGACGACTCTTAAAACATTGCAAACTAGCAGCTATATACTGCTAATAGTTCACTTTACGTTGTCTCAGCTGTTAGTGTTCAGCTGCCGGTGTTAACGGGTATTTTGCAACACTTCCGGGTTCACTTGCATAATTTTAGCAAAGACGAGACATCCCTTACGTCATTTCCGGTTGTAAGTTTTTTTATTTTATTTTTTTATTCTTTGTTGATCTCAATTCCAATTCACAAGCGATATTTCATATTATGGACAAAAATTTATATGTTTCCATAATTTATTTCATAATGGTTGGGTTCACAAAACCTCAGATTTCATGTATGTGAAAATATTAGAACCCCTTCGGTTAAATAGCATGCAGCACTTCCTTTAGCAGGTATTACTGCAACCAAATGTCTTCTACAGTGAATAATTATAATCAGCCTCTAGCATCCTCTGTGGGGGATTTTTGCTCTCATCCCTGCAGAACCCAGGTAGTTGGGTGAGGTCGAAGGGGTGTCTTGCATCAACTAGCTGCTTCAGGTTAGGCCACAGCATTTCAATCACATTCAGGTTAGGACTGTGACTTGGGTAACAGAATGTTGAATCTTATTTTTCCTCTGCCATTTCGGGAGTCTTTTGCTGGAATGCTTCAGGTTATCAATCTTTTTGCATGACCTGCTTTTGCCCAGCTTCAACTCCACAACTAATGGCATGACACTCTGCTTAAGAATTTCCTGATAGACCTCAGAATTTATGGTTCCCTTGACTGTGGAGTCTTCCAGGTCCCAAGGGGGGGGGGGAATAAAAATGCAAAATGGTAACTGGAAACACAAGCATGAAGCGTTTCACAGCATTATGCTTACAGCTAACATAGCTTTTGATTGATTAGGCTTTGCAGCTGTAGATGACAGGCTTTCCAGAACATCATGCTTAAGAAAACCATGGGACATTCTAGTCCAAGGCATAACAGAACAGTCCATGTGAGGACATGGTCAGAAAAAAATTAAAACACGTTTCCTGTTCGAGTGAAACCCAGTGAGTACTATAACAAAAATGCATATAGTATGTAGCCCTTTTATCATTTCCTTTAACAAGAGGAAACTTTGGCATGCAACATTTTACAATGTGAATCTAAACAGAACACTTGAAATTTTCAGACACAGGCTTTATACAAGACAAATAACCCTAAAACAGCCAGAGTGAACAATTTGGATTTATTGAAAACCAATGACACAAACCTTTACTTACCCTATATACACAGAAAAGGAGAGTTGTAAAGTTCTCAACACTGAACCAATATTCCCAAATATATCACCACACTTCTGGGTGGAAATTTTCATATATGAAAATTACAACCATATGTGGTCAAAAAAAGAAAAGAAAAAAAAAAAAAAAAAGAATAAACTTAATATTGATATCTTTGAACACAAGGTGATACTTTGAAAGAAAAAAAAAAGTCAGAGTACTTTCAAGTGAAATTATATAAAAAGCAGATGCTACTGTAAATTGGAGTTAAAAGCTGACAAAATACAAACTCCTACAACAAACTACTGATCTCAAGGCATACAGCGTACATGATAACCAGACAAAATGGACACACAAAAAAAAAAAACTTTAAATTATGAAGCTGTGGTAGTTGGTAGCGGTGAGAAAATAATCATACATATATCCACTTATGTATTTTTGTATAAATTGCCTTTTCCCCAACAATTCATAACTAAACATATAACAGAAAGACTAAGACAACAGACCGATGTTCTGAAAACACAAGATATGATTAGGCACAAAAAGAACAATGCTGAAACATGATTATCACAAGACCGTTATTTTAACTGTAATGACAAGTATTTTTCATATTACTGAAATAAAGTTCAAATGTTTGTTGTCTGAACACAAGCTAACAGGTGTGGAATGTTGTAGGTGGACAGGTTCTCTTGTACAGTCCCAGCTCATCAGCCAACACACACTTCATGAGTGAGACTCCCTGGCCACTGCATTTCAGATACTGTATTGAACAAACAACAGGGAACAAAACCAATAACTAACGGGGGTCTGACGGCTGATATTCAGGTGCATTTAAAAGAAAAAAGTCCACAAAAAATAAAAAATAAATAAAATAAAGCCAGGTCATCACATATACTGCACAGTTTAAAATAATGTTTTAAACTGGTCTTTTTTTGCCCAGAAGCATAATACATAGATAGCGAGTTGGGTTCTTATACAATCAATTTTTGTAGGCACATGTGATTTTTTTTGTGCTGAAAGGCCCCAGAAAAAAAAAACTGTAATTAAAACATGCTATTGGATAATGAAAAGGGAAAAGAAGAATTAACCATACTTGTATGAGCCATTTTAAGCACAGTTTTCTTACGGCAACATGAATGTTGCACTTTAAAGATTATGGCCTTTTGTGGGAACGGTTTGAGATATCTTGATCATAAAAAAACATCTACATGAAAATGACCTCCAGAATTAATGACACATTATATAACTATGAACAATACATTCATGTTTCACTTAAAACAATGCCTTTGCAACAAAATACTGCTGCTGACATGCTTCTGAGAGACTTGCAATTCACTTTTTGCTCTCTTTAGGTCTAATAACTGCTATAAAGCAAGAGCTCAGAAGCCACACCATTTTGGTATAAAATGTGTTTTTAAAGTATGTTTTTTTGTTTTTTTACACAACTTAACTGGTGTAGTTTATATTTTATCCACTTCTAGTACAAAGGTAGCAGTTTGCATTGAGAAAGAAACTGCCACTTATAAGCTTTCTGAATACCATAAAAATACTGCTTAGGAGTAAAAATTTAAATATAGAAGTAAAAATAAACAGATTTATGGTTTATTAAATTCTGTTATATATATATATATATATATATATAACAGAATTTATATATATATAATTTATCCAAAAATGTTTTTTAAAGGCACTCAGATTAAAGAGAGGAAACACTTTATCAGCAAGGAGTTAAAACTGTAATCACATCTGTCCTGAATGTACTGAACAGTGTAGATATGGGTGCCAACCGTATTGTAGAGGGATGCAGGTGACAGACAACCAACCAACCAACCCACCAACCCATTAATCAATCAACCAATCAACAGACAGGTCTAGTCAATCTCACTAGGCTGTTGTCCATGTTATACATTTGCCTTGTTTTCAGATTTCTGAGGATGTTGTCAAAGTGTTGGATGTTTTATGGGTACCTGTTTTTCTCATATTGTTAACCAAAATGGCAACCCTTTGTACTGCAAATCCCTTTAATTGTCAAAGGACATTTTTTTTTTTACTGACTAACAGCAAAAGGTTTATTTACAATAAAACTTAGGTTGAGTTTATTGCCATTACTAATTCCAGTATAAAATATCTGACAATCCCATAAAAAAGGATAACCTATGAAATAACACATTTTGATGATACTGTGAGATGACTCTCCTGAGAACATATCCTACTTTGCAACCTCTGATTTTACATTAAAAAGTTTAAATCAGTTCTTGAATGTTGATTGATAGCTAGAAAAAGAGACTTTTTTTCTGAAAGATAATCAAGTTACTGTTCCTGATTTAGGTGTCTTTGTCAAAGGTATGACAGCAAGTTCATCATGTGATCAGTCATTCCTACTTATTCAAAGTATATATCAGATAAGCTGGGTGTACAACAAAGGTCTTATATTTGTATCACAGTAAGATATGTGATTTCCATCAGTATAATGAAAGCTAGCTTCAGACAGCGTTGTGTACAGTGTCTCTCCTGCCATTCACCTACAGAGACCTAATTACTACATATGGAGCACAGCTGAATCAATATTGCTATTTACATTGATAGTTGCCATTATAAACTTAGTATTCTGTAATGTTAGCATGCCCAGGAGAGGCTGGGCAGGCAGCTGACCTTGGGCCCCCAGAGGTTTTTTCTCCACAATGTGGAGTTTTTGGTTCCTCTCCTCCGCTGTTGCCTGGCTTTATCGTTAACTTCAATCATTCACTTGCTGTTATTTCTGTAATATCTGTAATTTCTTCCTGTAAAGCACTTTGAGGAAATTGCTATGAAAGGTGCTATATAAAAGTAGTTTGAATTGGATTTGCAAGAAATATTGACAAAGAAAAAAGATGATTCAGTTTTTGCTATCTACAGCAGTGAAAAACTTTGCAATGAACTGTGCTTAATATTAAAAACGCACTGAAGGTTGCACTGAATTTTAAAATGAATATTTCAAAATCTGAATTTTACTAATGTCATAACTAACCCTTATCTCCATCTGTTTTATACATACTGAATTAAGATACAAAAATGTTACAAACTGCTTGCACAATAGGTGAAAGCATTAATTGTTTATGAATGCTTCACTTTTTACTACACATTAAGCTAAAGTCATGAACAGCAACATTTGAAAATAATATCCTATCTTATAACTATAAGTGTGGAAACGGTTTCTGAAAAAAAAAGTCTGCTACCACGGTGAAGAACTTTTTCTGAAGAACAGTTCAGATCTTAGAGGTTATTAAGGACATGTTGCTTATTATTAAATGTAACATTTCTGTTTAAAGTAAAAGTATTGGAGCTGGTGCCAACTTTCAATGTAAAAAGGAGATACATGTTCTGTATTCTGCAGAACACTGACATGACCTTCAGGTCCCTGGGTTGGTATGTAATGCTGCCACTTATGTAGACATGTCTACAAGGTTTCTCTGTAGGCTTTGGTCCCACGACACCCCAAGCAAAATCTTACTCCAAGGGTACCTGTTGAAAAGCATCAATGCTGTTTCTTTTAATTTGTACAAGTAATATACTCTGTGATGCTGAAGGACTTTTTTAATAGCTGTAACTCATCCCTGGTGTGAAAGGAGAGCAAAAACAACGCAGTGTCTTTTTAAGGCTTATCAGCAAACTGCATTATAAACTGATGCAAACTCACAAGTCAAACCATCTAACTTTCCTACAATCAAATCTACATCTCAGTCTGTCTTCTCTCTAGCAGATACTCCGTCAAACACGTTTGGCACCCTGACGGATGGTACTGCGGAAAAGAGTTGCAGAATCTTGACTGCTGTCCTTCGCTTTCCTTTTACCGTTTATTCGCTGGCATCCTGGTTCTTCACAATGACCGCCTGGGGAACCGGAGCCACGCAGTCATCTTCCATGCGAGGCCTCTTGGCCTCAGGCTCGCTTGCCGTGGAAGCTGGCTGTTCAGTTTCAGTGCTCAGTGACCTGTTCACAATGACTGGGGAGGAGGTGGAGGCCTGGGCAGCTAGGATCTGAAGTGGGTTGGTGATAGCTAACAGACAAAAAGACCATATTCAGTCTGAATTTCAGATGCTGTTGGGTCAAGTCCTGGAAAACTGAAAACTGTAATGCCATATTTCTCCTAATTAACATGCCCACTGTAACAGACACGCCCCCACCCGATAATACAGTACGAGACACGGTAAAGCGCACCCCTTCTACGCAATTAAAGCAGTGACATAGAAACATGGTCAATGCGTAGAAGTGTGGATCTTGGATTTACGGAGAATGAATGTGTAAATGCAGTGAATTGTACACATTTTCTACAAGATCATTTAATTAACACAAAAATGCTACATTATTTGGACAAAATCTGTTTCTGAATCCCAAATTGATTGTACTCGAGTACAAATAATAAAGGTCTTCGTGTGCCTAATGGAAACTGATAATGACTGAATTTTATTCGTTTTTATACGTCGTAGTTAATGGGAATTTCATTTATTATTTAATTAATTTATTATTCGTAGAACAACATTAGGCTTTTTAGTAAGAACTTGTTTTTAAAAACTTGAACTTCTCATTTTAAAGGTTTTAAAAACTTCATAATTTGCACATTTTGGCATCAAATAGACACGCCCTGCACGTAACGTGCCTGGGTGCATTAATTAGGACAAATACGGTACTCCTGATTGCCCTGGTCTTAGGAGAAGATAGAAAATTACAACTGATAAACTAATTCATACCACTGTAATGCAGCTTTTATTTCACCTTCTTTTCATGTATATACCCATCAACTCATTACATTAAAACCCAGTTACACAAACTACAGCAAAGAAAAAAGTGCAATAGGACACCTCAAATATTAAAATGTTTTTTTTTTTTTTTTTTTTACAGCTACCATTTCAAACCTCATTGACAATTACACGGTTTGTTAGTAACACGTCACCCAAGCGAAACACTGTAAACAGGTTTTGGAGTACCGTAAGTGTTGCTTGCCAAACTGGTGACGGGGACAGCGTGCTTTCCATTCTGGGTCACAGGCCTGACGGGCAGCTGGTGCTGACCCAGGGAAACAGGTGCCGGCTGCACCAGAGCGAAGGCCTGCTGGCCGCCGCCTCCCTGGCTGCCGACGGTCTGGATCACACGGCTGCCTGCTGGAAGAGCTGCATAGCCAGACGCCGGCTTTTCTTCTCCTGCTGTGAAACATCACAATGCTCACCCTGAATCTGCCATAACTGATAAAATGGGCATGTGACTCAACATTATCTACAGAAACAAGGCAAACAGAACGCACTCTCCAACTCTAATCTACCATAAGCAGCTCGGTCACATACTCATGCAACTAAAGCACTATAACCAGGTCAGCAGCATGCATGCATGGATGGATGGATGGACGGATGCACACAGACAGACCCAAGGTGGGAATCGAACCCCAGGCCTGGATGTGTGAGGCGATGGTGCTAGCCACCAGCCTCCCATGCCGCCCAGCGGCATTCTTACAATAAGTAATACATTCATACCAGACTACTGTAATACAGTCACGCTTATAGCACAATATAACATTTCAGTCTGGCAGCGTACCTCTGTGCTCCTTGGAAATTTCTGCTGTTCCCTGCGAGCTCCCTGTCGTCGTAGCATTAGCCAGGATGTAGCCATTGGGAGAAGAGGCCGACGAAGTCATCACTCTCACCATGGTGACGGCGGGGGCCTGCTGGACCACATGAATGGCTTGGCCTGTCGGTGGCTGCGTGGTGATGAGAGAGGCAGGGACATACGCCAGGGGTTTGGACACCATGGTGGAGGGCTGTGCAGGTACAGCCATTATGACCGGCTGAGTGCTAACGGGAGAACCTGTGGATAAAGCGCGGACAAGGTGGACAGCAGAGTCAAACCCCAGATCCCAGCCTTGATGCTGAAACTGATATTCTTACAGCATCCCTACTATAGACTGATATTCTTATAGCATCCCTACTATAGACTGATATTCTTATAGCATCCCTACTATAGACACATTAGATGGGTCACAAATCTCTCACGAGGCAAGCTAGTCAGTCAAAATGAAAGGCATCTGAGTACCAAAACAGAACCCCAGGGTTAGAGGATGGCAAGGCGTGGCGAGGTTAGACACTCACCTGGAGCGCTCTGGGAGTAGCGGTACTCGGGCACAGAGGCCAGCTTGGGGCCAAACTCGTGGTCGTGGGAAGTTGGGGAGCCCTCTCGGGACAGTGACTCAGGGGTCTGCAAGCCACTCGAGTGGGTGGGGGAGGCGGGTGCACTTCTGGGAAGCACAGAAGCATCTCTTTAGACCAGCTTGTAAAATAGTGAAACCCCTGCTCAAGTTTATCCATTCAGTTCAGTACAAGGGTGGGCAACCGTGCCAAGCAGCCATGTTTTTCCATTTCTCTGGCTTCAGTTTTGCCAACACTTGCTCAGTTGATTATATAACATGGTAAACTTAGACATGTGAGTGACATGTCAACACTGTCACATTTTTGGTACAGTATTTTCCTCTACAAAACATGAGATGAAACTTAACATACACTAAATGACTTTTAATGGTTTTAAATTCAGTGCAGTCAACTTACAAGCGCCTTAGTTACAAGCATGACCTGCTTGTATGCACGTTGCATGCCTGGTTCCGTCTGATTTCAGGCTATTTCAAATGGCAGTTAACTCTGTTTATAAGCGCCAGTGGAAAGTGCAAGCTCTGACTCTAAGCCTGCATGTTTTTAGTCCTACTTGCACATCAACTGGCCTGTCTGTCTCTTGCTTACAAACATGGATGTCATTAGCAAATAGTAAGTCGAACAAAGGCGACATCAACAGCCAATAACTTTGGTAATTTTAAAAAAGTCTCTGAGCACCTGCTTGCTGGCACAGCTGTGCGCTAGGATACAAGTAACTGTAGATGGGGAGCATTCGAATGGCAAGTACAACCCTGCAGTCATACAATAGTGTCCCGAAGATCAGACAGCAGGTGTCGCGGCACACTCTTCCCACTACACCCAGGAACAGTCATTAGATTTAGACTAGAAGTGTTAGGACACCAACTACCGTATGTCCTGTAATGATGTTCATTAAAGGTTTCATCATGTGTTCTGTGTGTTACAATATGTCATAAGTCATAGATACTAGTCAAAATTTTGTTGTTAGTAAGATCCAGCTGTTTATAAGTATGTTACAGTAATAAGTACAGTGGGTGTGCAAATAACAGAGTAAATGGGTGTCTGCCCAATAGCAAAGAAGCTGACACAATAGGAACATTTCTTTAGTTCTAAAAGCAGACAATGCTGACATGTGAGCAAGGCAGGCATGTGCGTCCACACCCACTTTGTTCAACCCAGTCAGCTGAAAGCAATGTGAAAAGAACAGGAGATTTAAGGAAACTAATTAGTGCGGCCTAGACTCTGCTGTACCTGGATGAGAGGGGGCCAAAGGGGGTGCGGAAGCAGGACACGCCCCTCTGCCTCCGCTTACGAAAGGCCTGCTCCACCAGCTTGACCTCGGAGACAGGGTCGATCCTCCAGAAGGAACCCTTTCCCGGCTCCTCCTGGGACCGCGGAACTTTGATGAAGTAGCGGTTCAGGGACAGGTTGTGCCGGATGGAATTCTGTAACAGATGCCGTGAACATGTACACTGACAAAAAAAGGAAAGTTTCAACCTGAATTGTGCAGCTCACAGGAAATAATTACTTGTGTATCCAAAAGAAGCACCTATTCCATGCTGCTGACACACACACCACGTTCAGTTTAACTACATATATGATGTAGCTGTGATACTAATTTCTACACCAACATCCATTGTATGTATTTCCATCAGTGTCCTATAAGCACTGACATCTCCTAGGTCTGATGTTACATATAACAAGCTTAATCCACATTATGTACATACCAGTGGTTCTCAAAGTTTTTGGCAGCTGTGCCGTGATTGTGACTAAGAGAAAGTCTTGTGGGTGAAACACTGTAAAATGGAAGCCTGCAGCCAGTGGGTGGGTGTGCATGTGTGGCGGGGGGTATACTGGTCCCAATTTGAAAAAATTTTACACCTGTACAACGTATATCTTAATAATTTAATGACGGATATCAGATATTAAACACGTTAAACTATAAAAGCACAGTATATACAGCTAAAATGATCTCACTTTCTAAACAATCTATTGCAAAAAGTGCTGAACTTTGGGAAGAGGCAGGGTAAGACATGCGTGCTACACAAATCACATGATACCGGGAAACACAATGTGCCGCATGCATGTCGTGCACTGCTGAAGCTGGATGAGACAAATGAAAAGGATTCAGCTGACATGTAACTGGAACATTTTCAGTGCTCTGCTTAGCTACATTTTGAGACATGAACACAAAATAAATAAATAAATAAATAAATAAAAATGTATATTTCATTCTCAACCTGCATATATGCCACAAATAGAGCACTGGGGGGAAAAAAATATATATATAAGAATACAATTATTATTTTTGGAGGTGGATATTAATTCTGGTCAGCCAACCTTTGCAAAATGGTGGAACCACTGCAAGACTGTGATCACGGCTACGAAATGAGTTCATTCCTTGCCATTACGTCTGTTAGATGTAAGTATGACAATCTCTTTCTGTGCTCCGTCTGCTTACCTGCCAGCCCTTGTCAGCAGTTCTGTAGTATGGGTAATGCTTGGTGATGTGGGTGTAGATCCCACTTAGTGTTAGCTGCCGGTCCATGGCCGACGAGATGGCCTGAACAATGAGCTGTGCATACGAGTACGGAGGCTTGGACTCATCCTGCGGCACAAGCAAGAATGAACACCGCCATGACTGTGTTTTAAGTGCGCACCACTGTTGCAAGTGCAGGGCACCTCTGAAAAGACTTTTATACATAAGAGAAATAAAGAAATAAGTAAGAGAAATTTAAAAATCCACAACACTGAAGACGAACAACACATATACAGAGGGTCCCTGACTTAGGATGGTTCAACTTACAATTTTGTTGTATCGCCATCATAAGATCAAAAAATTATAACAATATTTTAAGATACGTGTTGCAGGCAAGCATAGCAGAGTATGCGGTACGATACAGTGGGACGCTGCTGGGATGTATGCATCTCCCGCCCTGTGAGATGCCTCACTTTCACCAGCGATCGGCACAGTTCAGTTTTCTCGGTGTTAGAGTGTGTATTTTTATTTTATTTTTTTTAAGGGTATTTATTTTATCTCAATTTACGATATTTTCAAGTTACGATGGGGCCATCAGAATGCATCTCCATCGTAAGTCAGGGACTACCTGTATATGTGTAGTCATATGTTTACATCTCTTAATTAATAAGCATCCTTTTCATGACAAATTTGCATAACATTTAAACGCAGAAAGGCACATTATTATCAGGTTACTGATAGTACCATGAGATAAAATGTAAAGCTGAGCTGGAATATAAGGCATACGTGTGTGGTGTGAAGGGTAATTTACCTTGGGGCTGTCACCTCCAGTCACCTCAGGTTGCTGCTCTGACACTGCCTTAGCAGCAAACTCTGCTACCATCTGCAGGTCAGAGGTAATGTTGCGCCCAAAGCGGTAACCTGAGGACCCTGCCCCACGAGGACTCGCGGGACATGAGTTTGGAACACTGTGAGGGGAACATGGACCATTCCTTAATGACTAGGAACCAAAACTTAGCACTGGCTGATAGATAATACTAAACCACAGTCTGTTCACTTAACCAAGACAGAAAAAAGACAATATAATGTATGTCCTGGGCATGACAGGGGAGAGGAAAAAAAAAAAAAAAAAAAAAAAAAAAAAAAAATGCAGATTAATTTTTTTACCCCAAGTGAAAGTAATTTTCCAAAAGACTGATAATAATTTATTGT